>JACXGI010001439.1:14564-91580 GCA_016801175.1 Esox masquinongy | reverse complement strand
TAAGAGACCACTCCTAATTTTTCTTAAATCAGCATCTCTACATGTATGGCAGCCATTCCATTCTAGTGTCTGTTAAATTCCAACACAGGCACACCTCATTTTACTTAATGAGGTACTGATTAGGTGATTACCTGAACCAAATCTAATTTAACGAGGAAAAGTATAAAAACCACTGCTGTGGTCATCACTATCCTCTTGCAATAGGACCAGCTGGATGGCAAAAACAGTGCAAGTAGTACCTCAAAGGTAATTTGAATAAAAGAATAACTATTCAGCAAGAGTTGAAAAGAAGGGTTTCCAATTCTGGCTTTACTGGCAGAGGGATACAGTGAGCATCAGGTTGCTTCCATCCTGAAAATTTCAAAGACGGCGGTTCATAAGAACAAGGTCAAGCAACAGACATTGGGGACAACAAAGCTACAGACTGGCAGAGGGCGAAAATGACTATCCACTGACCGAGATGACCGTCAACTCATTTGAATGTCACTCAACAACTGTAGGATGACATCAAGTGACCGACAAAAAGAATGGCAAACAGCAGCTGGGGTGAAGTGCACGGTGAGGATGGTTCGAAACAGGCTCCCAGGGGCAGGGCTGAAGTCGTGCAAAGCTAGAAAAAACCCTTCATCAATGAGAAGCAAAGAAGAGCCAGGCTGAAGTTTGCAAAAGACCATAAGGATTGGACCGTAGAGGAATGGAGTAAGGTCATCTTCTCTGACGAGCCAAATTTTCAGCTTTCCTCAACACCTGGTCGTCTAATGGTTAGATGGAGACCTGGAGAGGCCTACAAGCCACAGTGTCTCGCACCTACTGTGAAATTTGGTGGAGGATCGGTGATGATCTGGGGATGCTTCAGCAAGGCTGGAATCGGGCAGATTTGTCTTTGTAAAGGACACATGAATCAAGTCAAGTACAAGGTTATCCTGGAAGAACACCTGCCTCCTTCTGCTCTGACAATGTCCTCCAACTCTGAGAATTGGTTTTTCCAGCAGGACAATGCCCCATGCCACACAGCCAGGTCAATCAAGGTGTGGATGGAGGACCACCAGATCAAGACCCTGTCATGGCCAGCCCAATCTCCAGGCCTGAATCCCATTGAAAACCGCTGGAATTAGATCAAGAGGAAGATGGATGGTCACAAGCCATCAAACAAAGCCGAGCTACTTGAATTTTTGTGCCAGGAGTGGCATAAAGTCACCCAACAGCAATGTGACAGACTGGTGGAGAGCATGCCAAGACGCATAAATGCTGTGATTAAAAATCAGGGTTATTCCACCAAATATTGATTTCTGAACTCTTCCTAAGTTAAAACATTAGTATTTTGTTGTTGAAAAATGAATATGAATTTGTTTTCTTTGGATTATTTGAGGTCTGAAAACAATGCATATTTTTTTGGTTATTTTGACCAGTTGTTATTTTCTACAAATAAATACTCTAAATGACAATATTTTTATTTGGAATTTGGGAGTAATGTTGTCAGTAGTTTATAGAATGAAACAAAACTGTTCATTTTACTCAAACACATTCCTATGAATAGTAAAACCAGAGAAACTGATAATTTTGCAGTGGTCTCTAAATTTTTTCCAGAGCTGTATACCTAAGTTTTATACCTTTACTTTAAGTGGCATTATGTAGATTTTTTTGCAATGTAATATAAGAAAATGTCCATAACTGTAGTAATAGTTTTACAACATTTACAGAAATAGTTTTGGGTCTACACAAGAGAGCAACATCAGATGGCGACAAACTATAACCCCGTTTCCATAAAAGTTGGGATGCTACATAAAATGTAAATAAAAACAGAATGCAATGATGTGCAAATCATTTAAACCCTATATTCAATAGAAAATAGTCAACATATCAATAAAAAAAATAGATTTTATTGAAACTGAGACATTTTATTATTTGTTAAACAATATATACCCACTTTGAATTTGATTTGCCAGCAACGCATTTCAAAAAAGTTGGGACAGAAGCAACAGCAGACTGGAAAAGTCGTGCAATGCTAAAAAACTAAACCTGGTGGAATATCACACAGCTAAGTAGGTCAATTGGCAACAGTAACATGATTAGGTATTAAAAGATTAGAGCATGAGCCTGTCAGAAGTGAGGTTCTGACAGGCTCACCACTCTGTGAAAGATTGCACGGAAGTTCACCACTCTGAAAGACTGCACAAACAAAAAGTCCAACAATTTAAAAATAATATTTCTCAAAGTAAAATTGCAAAGAGTTAGTGGATCTCATCATCTATGGTACATAATAGCATTAAAATATTCAAAGAATCCTGACAAATCTCTTTACGTATGGGACAAGGGCGAAAACCAATATTGGATGGATGTGATCTTCAGGCCCTCAGGTGGCACTGCATTAAAACCACAGACGATTCTGTAGTGGAAATACCTACATGGGCTCAGGAACACTACCTGAAATCCTATATCAAGCACGAATAGGAATACATTTCACTTTCAAAACTACAGCAATTGGTCTCCTCTGTTCCCAAACGCTAACAGAAATTTGCTAAAATATGAGGTGATGCAACACAGTGACATGCCCCTGTCACAAATTTTTTGAAACATGTTGTTGGCATCAAAATCAAAATGGGCATGTATTTTTCCAAAAACAATAACATTTCTCAGTTGTGTGTATGTTGTCTTTGTATTATTTTCAATTAAATACAGAGATTAATGGTTTGCACATCATTGCATTCTGTTTTTATTTGCATTTTACACAGCATCCCAACTTCTTTGGAAACAGTGTTGTACTATATGTTCATCAGTGATTTCTCAGTTGCTAAAATTCTACACAGTACACTCAATTTATGTTCAAGTAGAACAATAAGCATTGAACAGTGTATAGAATCAGTGGGCAAAAATTGCTTTTTTAAATACATTTTTATTAAAATACACACATTGCTTTTACAGCTTTTATAAGCTAGTGGGAAGACTTGGTTCAAATTTGCTGTTGCTGTAATTCAGTTAACTTCCACAAGGTAGGAGCAAACTGGGAATTCTCTAACCACTGTAGCCTAGCCCTCATAATATAACAAATTGTTATATGTTGTGGAACTCCGCCCCCTAGAGGGATTACCTCCTAGTGGTTTACCCTGCCGCGTACACGGCCATCACTGAAAACTCATTAAGCATGTGCATCAGCCGGGTCACACCTGCCCCTATAAATGCACCTGTGCCCAAGGAACCCCCTCCTTTTTTTCTTCAGCACTGCTGATTGTCACTAGCTCTTATTGCATTGCCGTGAATTTTTGTCGCAGGTATTCTTTACGCCAACGTCTCGATTGGATTACTATGAAGAACTGTTTTGCTGCCACTTGCCTCTGCGCCAGTCTGGTGCCTGAGAAGGACACTCACAAGTGTTGTGTTGTCCTGTCTTGGTCTGGCTCACGCGTGTGAGTGTCTCACTGACTCACCCTGCTTGCCCCTCCTGTGCTGTTCTGTCCCTCTCTAAATGTGTAAAGAGGGCAAACTTTTTTGAGGAAGGAATTGACATCGCCAACGTCCTCGATTCCAGTGATGACGACACCTCTGACAGAGACTCTGGGGAAGGGGAGGAAGGTCCTTCTCAGGACCCGACTCCTCTGACCCAGGCTAACCTGCCTCCTCCCCACGTGGGGAGTGGTGGCGGGTCCTCCGCCCCTGTCATCCCTCTGGTGGATTTAGATGATGACCTTTCTTCGGCTTCCTCCCTCCGCCCCCGTCCTCTGCAGGTGGAATTCGCCGGCATGATAGAGCGGGCCGCTCTCCGTATCCAGCTGCCCCTCCCTCCTCTCCCTCCTCCTAAGGAGTGTTCTCGGATGTCACATGAATCCTGGGCAGAGGCCAGCAAACCTGTCGACGCTCCCGCACCTGAGGTCCAGGGATTCCGTGCCTTTGCTGAGGGTTCCTGGTATGCCCCCCTTTGGCTAGAGCCCCGGTCAAGTTGTACGCCACATTGACTAGGGTCATGGGAAGGCTGGAGCCTATCAGTTCTGCCGTCCCCCCCTTGGAGCCTCCCCTGGCTGCTCATTTCCTCCCATCCCTGGGCTGGTCTGGCAAGAAACCTGCCCTGCCGTCTACTAAAGATAAGTTCACGGGCCAACTGCTAGACAAGACCTATGTCTTGGGATCCCAGTTGTCAGCTGCAGCTAACAACATCGCCATCCTGGCCGCTGCTGCTTCCGAGAATTTAGACCGCGCACCTACCCCATCGTCGCGTGACATTTGGGAAATCGTGGGATATCTTAACGCCATCCTGCACCTCAATCAAGCGCAGATGGTTTGTGCTGGCAGAGTAGTGGCGACGTCCATCGTCGGTAACCGCCACCTCTGGCTTTCTCTCTACTCCAGCGGACCGTAACCCTCTGCTCAATGTGCCCATCTCCCAGAGTGGATTATTCGGCGACGCTGTCCACGCTGCTATCGAGACCTTCAAGCAAGCTGACACAGGCAGGAAGGAGCTCTCCCGTCATCTCCCCCTGGCTGGTCTATCCGGTGCTACTGATCCTCGCTCTTCTCGTCCTTCTCAAACAGGTTCTACAGCGAGACACCGTCAATCCCGTCAAGCTGCTGCAGCCACTTCTACCACGGTGTCTGCCCCTCCTCATCTTCCGACTGCTGAGGTGCCTGCTTCTGCTACGGTCCGTCCCAGATCACGGACCCCTGATCCCAAGTTTGCTGCCCAGTGGCCCAGCAAGAAACCGAAACAAGCATGACTAGGCGTGGAGTTGGTCGGGGACTGCAGCGTTGCCTACCCCGCCCCCACGCCTCACTCTCTCCCCATGGTGGTGACTGGATTGAACGACGTCGCCGATTCAGCCCCCCCAACTGTTTATTTCAATAAACCTGCTAAACTTTTTTTTGGTGTGAGTTGTGCTTCTGTACATTCTCAGGTGGTGTCTGAGTCAGTGAAACCACTTATACCTTATGTCAGGGACAGTTTGCCTCCATCGGCTACCAACAGAGCAGCAGAATTCTCTGTCTGTCTCTGCCCCGGTTCCTTTGGAAATGGGCAGTAGGGAGAGTGAGCGATTTCTCCCTGCAGGGTCTCTAATAGATTTGCTTGTTCTCGCTCTATTCCCTTTCCTGTTCGGATTAGAGAGTGTAAGCTTGTCCTGGTGTTATAGATACAACTACTCCAACCTCTCAACTTGCCGGGGCTTTAAGCGGCGTGCAGCAAGCTCGGCAACTGCTTCCGTATTGCTGCCGGCTAATATTGAGGGTTTTTGCTCTGTCGACACATGCCCGGTGTCTCCATGGTAACGCTTGTTTGCCTTTGGCTAAACGCCCGCGTATGCAAATGCTGGGTTCCTCTCGTCCCCTGAGCCTTTGCTTCCTAACGTTGAGAATGCCTCTTCTGTTGTACAGCTTGGTGACCTAGCAGGTAGCGCTCCCGTCTCCCAATTGGGAGCACCGGGTTTGCGTTTGCATGGAGTGCACCAAGAGTGCTAGGCTCACTCCTCAGCTGTTTGTGTGTTATGCATGTTCCCGGGTGGGTCGTCCGCTCTCCAAACAGTGTTTAGTATCACTTTGGCTTATGAGCTCTTGGGGTCTGTCGTCCCGGTGGGTCTTCGCGCTCACTCCACACGTGGGATCGCTGCTTCGTCTGCTCTCTTCCAGGGAGTCGGAGTTGACAACATTTGTGGTGCGGCATCATGGTCATCGCCGTCGGCCTTTGTTAGTTTCTATTTATTGGACATTTCTTCTACGTCTACGGTTCATTCGGTCCTCAGTGTAGCTGCCCGAGATCGTTGAACTAGGTTGCATTGGCTTCCTTTCACCATCCTTTTAACTTTCGTATTGCCTGGGATTTCCAATAGCCTGGTTGGCACAGAGGCATTGTCACAGTCTGTCAATTCCTCAGCCTGAGTTTGATTCCCAGTTGGGGTGATCCTTCCCACTTTATTTTTTTGTGTCACTTCATCACGTGACGTGTGGTGTGTGTTTCTTGTGCTTGTGCTCTACGGTTGAAGGGGACCATTCCAGTTTCACCTAGGGTACTGCACGATTTTTTTGTGAACTCTTTCATTTCTTTCCGGGACCCTCTGGCAGCCTCGTGAGCGCTCATATGACTGCTGGTCAGGACGGTCTGTATATATATATATATATATATACTTATATATATATATATATAAGTATATATATATATATGGGTTTTTTAATACGCACTCATTCATTCCTCTCCTGTCTATGACAGCCTTTGGATGTTGTTTTAGGGCTGTGAGGATGGTCTTTGACTTGACCCTGCGAGTTATGCTGGATTTTGGGGTCCGGCAGGGAGTACATCTTGGCTAGCTCGCTCCGCCGTAAACCACTAGGAGCTTAGCCCTCTAGGGGGCGGAGCTCCACGACAGTTACCAGGAACCGGAGTTACATTCCTGGTAACGTTAGTTACCAGGAATGTAACTCCGGTTATATGAGTGGAGTGGAGCCCCCTAGACCTGAGGCCCTGCCTTCCCCCGCTTTTCTGGCTGAAGAAATTGGTGGGAGGGGGTTTTTTATCCAGACTTAAGCCAGAAATCATATTTTCCCGTGGGATATGCCAAGTTTTAAATCATTTTGGGGACTTATTGGGTGCTGAAACCTAAAACTGAACCCAATTCCTACTCTAAACCCAATTCCCTAAGTTTTGCGCAAAACCTAACTCCTGAATCAGAAATGGCCTTTTTATACAACAGAACCAAATTAACAGGTTTTACTATCTTCCTAGGTACTGTAGGTATTTCTGGTCCCCCACACATAGTAAAACCAGAATTAAACTCAGCACACATACACACACACACACCCTAACCCACCCACGTACTGTTCAAGCTTCAGGAGACCTAAATGAGTGCTCTCACAAACTCTGATTGAAAGGCTGTCTACTTTATAGGAAAAGAAAAATTGTCTCTATAGATATAAAGAACATATAGCTTTTAAAACTGATCCAACAATGTTATGGAAACCCACTGTAACCATATTTACTGACACTTTTACACATATAGTTCTGGAAAAAATTAAGAGACCACTGCAAAACTATCAGTTTCTCTGGTTTTTCTATTCATAGGAATGTGTTTGAGTAAAATTAACATTTTTGTTTTTATTCTATAAACTACTGACAATTTTACTCCCAAATTCCAAATAAAAATATAGTCATTTAGAGTATTTATTTGTAGAAAATAACAACTGGTCAAAATAACCAAAAAAAGATGCATTGTTTTCAGACTTCAAATAATGCAAAGACAACAAATTCATATTAATTTTTCAACAACAACATACTAATGTTTTAACTTAGGAAGAGTTCAGAAATCAATATTTGGTGGAATAACCCTGATTTTTAATCACAGCATTTATGCGTCTTGGCATGCTCTCCACCAGTCTGTCACATTGCTGTTGGGTGACTTTATGCCACTCCTGACAGAAAAATTCAAGTAGCTCGGCTATGTTTGATGGCTTGTGACCATCCATCTTCCTCTTGATCAATCAAACCAGATGTTTTCAATGGGGTTCAGGTCTGGAGATTAGGCTAGCCATGACAGGGTCTTGATCTGGTGGTCCTCCATCCACACCTTGATTGACCTGGCTGTGTGGCATGGAGCATTGTCCTGCTGGAAAAAACAATTCTCAGAGTTGGGGAACATTGTCAGAGCAGAAGGAAGCAGGTGTTCTTCCAGGATAACCTTGTACTTGGCTTGATTCATGCGTCCTTCAAAAAGACAAATCTGCCCGATTCCAGCCTTACTGAAGCATCCAAAGATCATCACCAATCCTCCACCAAATTTCACAGTGGGTGCGAGACACTGGGTTGTAAGCCTCTCCAGGTCTCCGTCTAACCATTAGACGAAAAGGTGTTGGGCAAAGCTGAAAATTTGACTCGTCTGAGAAGATGACCTTACTCCATTCCTCTACGGTCCAATCCTTATGGTCTTTTGCAAACTTCAGCCTGGCTTTTCTTTGCTTCTCATTGATGAAGGTTTTTTTTTAGCTTTGCACTTGCACTTCAGCCCTGCCCCTAGGAGCCTGTTTCGAACCGTCCTCGCCGTGCACTTCACCCTAGCTGCTGTTTGCCATTCTATTTGTAGGTCACTTGATGTAATCCTACGGTTTTAGGTGACATTCGAAGTTGACGGTCATCTCGGTCAGTGGACAGTCATTTTCTCCCTCTGCCAGTCTGTAGCTTTGTTGTCCCCGATGTCTGTTGCTTGACCTTGTTCTTCTGAAACCGCCGTCTTTGAAATTTTCAGGATGGAAGCAACCTGACACTCACTGTATCCCTCTGCCAGTAAAGCCAGAATTGAACCCTTCTTTTCCTCACTCAAAGCTTTTCTTTTCAACTCTTTTGTCATGCTGAATAGTTACTTTTTTATTCAAATTACCTTTGAGGTACTACTTGCACAGTTTTTGCCATCCAGCTGGTCCTATTGCAAGAGGACAGTGATGACCACAGCAGTGGTTTTTATACTTTTCCTCATTAAATTAGATTTGGTTCAGGTAATCGCCTAATTAGTACCTCATTAAGTAAAATGAGGTGTGCCTGTGTTGGAATTTAACAGACACTGGAATGGAATGGCTGCCAGACATGTAGAGATGCTGATTTAGGAAAAATTTGGAGTGGTCTCTTGATTTTTTCCAGAGCTGTATGCTGTATATTCAGTGCCATCCATAATTATAGCGACAGTGAGTTATATTTTCCTTCTTTTGTGTGTATACTCAAAGTCTGGTTTAGAAATTAAACAATTACTATGAACTTAAAATTATAAGTCCGCAGCTTTTATTTGAGGATATTTCTGCATATTGGCATTACCATTATGAAATGACAACACTTGGTATACATTTTCTACCAATTTTAGGGCATTTGTGCAGGCATACGGTTTAGTCTTGTTTAGTCTTCAATCTAGGCTTTGTTTGACTTGTAGTCTGCTTTTAGTGTCTACAAAGAGGTGTCAGTGAAAGTCAAGGAAGTTATTAAGTCTGGAAAAAAAGAAAACAACATGTTCAGGAAAGGAATTCCCCAATGTGGATGACCAAAGAATGCTCTCCATAATGAAGAAAACCCAAATGACTGTTAAGACAAATCAGGAACATTCTCCAGGAGCTAGGCATTAATTTTTCAGATGAGACAAAGACTAACATGTACCTGAGGGATGACAAGAGAAAATTTAAGGGAAGAAAGAAAATGCCTAAGATCGACAGTATACTGTACCACCTCATCTGTGAAATATGATGGTGTATTATGGTTTGGGCATGTACGGCTGCCTTTGGAAAAGGCTTGCTTGTCTCCATGGATGATTTAATGGTTGATAGCAGCAACAGAATAAACATCTTCTTTGCTAACAGGCATGCAAATGCCCCCAATCTCACACCGCAACACAATGACTCAAAAGTTTATCAGGGCCACAAAGTAGAATCTTCTTAACTGGCCAAGTCAGTCTAAAGATACAAATCAAATGAGACAAGGCACAAATACCTCAAAACAAACAACAACTGAACATGGAGACACTGCTCTCCCCCCACTAATGCGATTTGAACAAACTTCTTGAAATAACGATTATCTACATAAAATACAAATTTACTGTCACAACAAAAACAGTTACATTTAAATTAAAGCTGAGAATCTATACTTTAGCTTTCTATTAGACTATAGAGCCAACATAATGAATAAAAATATTTTTTACTGTATTTTACAGTAAAAATGTACAGTTTAGGCTACAATTCTTCAATTCAACAATTATGTGATTACCACGTTATCACTGTGATGTTCTTTGTGTTTCTTTTTCTTTTTTTCTTTTGTTTTCAGACATTAACCCTAGCATGGACATTTTGGTTTTGTTTTTCTATATACTTCTAGTAGCTTAAATTCTATGTTCGGTTCAGTTCATTATCGCAATTTGTTTCACCTGTTTTCTTACGCACCTGTTGTTGATTACATTTTCCATTTAAACCTGTGCTGTTCTTCAGTTCTACATGAAGTATTGTTGAAGGTTTTTGGAGATGTACTAAGCCTTGACTACTAAGATTTGACTGCTATTTGACTACCTATGTGCTTGACTACTGTACTGTCCTTAGACCATTCTACCTGCCTAGAGATTTTGTACCTTTGCCTTCGCATTTTTGGGGGATTCTGTACTTTGACCTTTTGCCTGTCCATGACTACGTTTTGTGCCTTGCCCTTTTTACAACTAAAATAAACAACACTCCGCAACTGGAGTCCGACTCCCGTTTCGTGTGGATCATTGCAATCACACCATTTGAGATACTGTATCAATAAAAAGGCCATGGTAGCTGTAAAATCTAAAGAATGTATGAAAACTGAAAAACAGAAAACACAATTATGGAATCACAACATTACAATAAGCTTGTTGTCTTTATCATTTTTTGATAAAGAAATGAGGAATAGCAGGAGAATCCATGATGATAGCCTACTGTACATGACAGCGCCACATGCCACTGTGAGTGACTGGCATGAGGTATTCTCACACTGTTTTGTTAGTCATGGAGGGGACGATATGTTCGGTTGGGTGCCAGGGGCATGTGCGGTGTGGCTAATGCAGTCGTCTGTCAGGTGGCTTGTGGGGGAGCTAATCCTGTTGAAAATAGAAATGTTTTTGGCCTTGGAATTGAGAGAGGGGAGCAAGAGGGATGCCACCGGCCCTAAGGAGTCAGTCATCCATGTGCACAAGGAGATAGCCTAATCTTGTCACAGGCACTGAAGAAAAAAATGAAAGTCCTCAGCTACTGGTGGCAAAGTCTCCTGCTCAGGGAAACAATTTGTAACATAAGCGACCAAGAAAATAAAAGTTTTCAGGGTTGTTTCTGTGACTTCTGTAATTCACTTACGTATGCAAACAGTCATAGTTTCTGTTACCTATCAGCTCTTTTTACCTTTAAAATTGCTTTCTGTTCCAAGCCACACTGGTAGTGTCTGTTTGCTGTACCACATGTCATCTATCAAATTTGACTTTGAAGTTTGTTTATTTTTTTACCATTTGCAAGGGCTGTGGGTGTTTATTACCCTTCTGTCTCACCCCATGCCCTGCAATCTCACCTATCCCTACCCTCTGCACTTCTGTGGTGCTGTCACTTTGCAATGACCAGTTGTCCCGTTGTGTCTCTTTTCCTTGTTGCCATTACCAGTTCTGAGGGCATGGGTCCGAACAACTGTCCAACCTACTCAAACCCAGTCATTTACGGTTCTCCTGCAGGCATTCTCACAGTAATCCTCCATCTGCCTGCAATCCTCCATCAGCTCTACCCTCTGAAGTGCTGAGGATTAACCACTTTTCTACATGCGATTAGAGAGAGGGAGAATCCTCTCTGTGAATGTGATGGAGAAGCAGGAATAATTACAGCCAGACTGATAGATGGCCTTGGAGAGAGAGAAATAGGGCCAATCCATTCCCTTATTCAGCCCTACCACAAAATGTCAGCAGCCATTTTCTTCCCTAATGGTGTGGAGTTTGATACTTTGCTTTTCTCAAAACAGCTCTGTTATTACTTGTTGTGTTCATGACAACTGTTAGAATTTTTATAAACTCAAAGTATTATACAGTAATAATGCTTGCGAGAATAACAAAACATTGTAACAAAACAGTGGTGGGAGAGAACTACCACCAAGCTACTGAAAAATGTAAGAACATCACTAGTTGAAATCTTATTTCACTACTCCTTCTGACTGAGATCTACTGAATTTTCATATCCTCTGAACATAGAACCCATGGCCACGTACTGGGAGAAGAATTTGGCTGTGATGTTTTATCAACTAAACCCTTTTTTAAATTGAATTACGGGTCACATTAAAAAAACATCCCGATTTGAATTGACTCGAAATCTGTCACACACCTTACCTAGACACAGTGAGTAATCCTGATGCAGCGTTTCTCAATTGTATCAGTACCAGTGTCTAAAGAGACATGCTTTTCCATAACCAGCTCATGTTGAAGGAACTGGATTTTGACCTATTTTAGATTAATTCCAAATTGTCAATAAATTAATGTAACAAATGTAATATGTAATTTAATTTAATATATAAAGAGTATTACAATTACATAACAAATATTAATGATAAAGTTCTCTGGAGATTCAAGATGTTTGCAAGAGCAAAGATGGAGGCAGAAGTCAGGAAAATGCAAGAGACCTTCCCCAAACCCAGCTCTGGTTTATATCCCTAAACAAAAGGCATGGGGGTTGGTTTGCTGACCAAAGGATAACAAACTAGTCCTGAAAAACAGACCCCTTATCAATCAGGGACAGATTCCGATCTTTTCTGGGGCAATCTCATATGACAGAGTGGTATTACCTCGAGAAGCAAGCTAGCTAAGCAATAACAACCTTTTTGTCCCTGCATTCACAGCTTACACAAACATCTCTAAACCATTAACATTCCAATGATTGCCTACTGGAACAGAAATTAAGTACATAGGTATAACTGTCTATAATGAATAATAAAGAATCATTGAATATGTAAATAAACATAGAATTGACATTTTTCGATTCCTTCCGTGTTTACAACCAATTGAAACAACACCACCGGACATACAGCTCACCATTATTTATTTGCCTCTGTCATTTTGTTTGACGAATTCCTGCACAGTTTGTTTTAGCATTTTCTGTTCTAAATAAATCACAAAACATTAGAAAGATACTTACAGGAAGTGGAAGATATCCTATCTTCAACAGGGGCAAGGAGACAAAACTTCCAAAGCAGTTTATCCCAGTGCATTTTAAATTGTTCTTCTGTATGTTCAGAACACATTCTCTTGAGTGATAGTTGCTCCCTCCTTACAGCAGCAGACACCAGTTAAACAGACATAGCGCCAAGACACTTCTATTGCTTTGTAATCTTTTATTTCCATATTATTTCCATTGTCTCGGCTGTGTAACTGACCGCTGATGGCTTTTGACATTGAATATAAATGTACAGCCCAGCCTATCAGGACAACTGGGCCCATCTTCTAGGGGGGCCAGCTGTTGTCCAATAATCAGCCAAGGTTTAATTATGTAAAACAGTATAATATAGAAAATGTGCAGAAAAAAGCTAATGGAAACGAGCTGTGTAATAAAGATATTTGTCTCAATTTTTACCAGTCCAACCAACAAAAAATGATCCAGCCTTTCCAGCATTTGGGTTGTTAAAATCTGTTTCTCCAAATAACGTCTTGTCTAGTCCTCATATCATCATAGCTACCTAATCATCCCCAATTTCCTACTGGCTAATTACTCCTTTTTCCTTTTTAAGAAAACTTACAGGAACTAAAATGTATACTATCAATTATTAATGAGCGTCAGCAAAATTTCTAAAATGTTAATGTAAGCAGAGCTTGTTGGCCATGGCCACGCACACCAATGGTGGGTTTGGTGAAGAAAAACTGAAGTATGTGCAAATGAATTTATACCTTCAATAAAATATGCTGCTGCATCTTTGATGTTAAGGAACTATTTTGCATTCACTGGTACTAGGGCCCTTGTTAAGGTCAACGACATCATGAACTTCACTATGTATTCGGGTCCAGTTTCTCAATAATAAGCAAACTCATTTTTTAACAATGCATCTTTCCAATAAGGGTCGAAGATGTATTGTGCTCTCAGATCAGCTTTCTTTCAAATCAAACCGTATAAAGTCATTCCACGATACAGACAATGGATCTGCTCCTGGAATTATATTTTCACAGCTCGCTGCAAAAATGAAGGCGACTTATTGTTTGGTTTACCATATTACAATAATAATTTACTTAAGTAATAATTTACTTATTACTTATTGTTTGGTTTACCAAGTCAAAATATTTGATTTTGTCGATGAGGTACACCTCTGATACACAATGGAACAGCAACCACCCGCACCGGATCACAAACCGAAGCAAAAACAAAAACAACATCCTCAAAAAAGAAAGAAAGAATCATCCACCGATGATGATACCAATGATTTACTTACCCTTGATGTGGAAATTTCTGCTCTGGCTGCGGTCCATGCAGCAATCGAAAACTTGAGCAAAGAAGTTGCTGGCCTCCGAGCTAGATTGGAGTACAGTCAAGCAGAGATCCTCACTTTGCAGAAAGACAACAAATCGCCCACAGCCACTAACAAAACTACTGACTCGAAAATGATGAGGTTACAAACAGAAAATCGATCGCTAAAGGAATCTCTGTTGGATTTGCAAACAAGGGAAATGAGAGAATTTGATTTTCTCTGGCATCCCAGAAGTCCCGAATGCAGATAACCCAGAAAATGCAGTCAAGCATTTTTTACACACCACACTCAAAATACCTACTGATAGCGTGAACAAAATAACTTTTCACCTGGTGCATAAACTGGGATCACGGAACAATGACAACAAGCGCCCGCGACCAATCATTGTAAAGTTTGAACACTACAAACAAAAGGAAATGATTAAGAATAAAGGCAGAGAACTCAAAGGGACACAATTCGTCATGAACGATCAGTTCCCACGAGAAATAAATGACCGGTGACGAATGCTTTACCCCATTTAAAAAAGCGAACAAGCAAAAGGAAAAATAATGTATATTATAGTGGCCAAACTATTTATAGATGGGCAATTATTCTGTGATCAAAAAGTGACACCATGGCTATTCTAGAAATGACATCTGTACTTTTGTAATATGTGGTAGAAATGTTCTTATTCCATAGTACAATTAAATCATATTGTTTATTCTAAGTATAATCCATTAATTTAGTGAGGCCATTGTGTGTTTCGGCTCTGCTCATTTATACAGGATGTGCCTACAACAGATAGCTATAGTGTTGGCTAAACTTCTCAAGGGCTGTAAACATCTTGTTATCTTTCTAAGCCGAAGTTCGCAGAGAAGCTGGTGAGACATGTAGACTAACCATGCATAGGAGGGGGACACAGTGGGCTGTACTGAATGTATATAGGCCTGAGGTCAACCTTCAACTGAGAGCTCTTGAACTGACTCTGCTGAGTGTTGTTAACTGCTCTGGGTTTGCAAATCTTGAATTAAGCTTTAATAATCTAGAGGCTCTGTGCCTTTCCCATTAGTGATTTCCACGACAAACACCATTAGTATAGCCAATACAATGACAATTAAAATAAATAATAATACAATTAAAATAATAATAAAATAATAATAATACAAACAACACAATACCACACCGGACCTGCATAAACACCATACCCTTAACCAGTCACATCTTCTAGCTAACAGAATTATACAAACGCATTATCTAAACCTAGTTATTTTAATGGTTGGTGATCTTAGCATATCCAGTTATAATTGCAATGGCTTAGCTGATTACAAAAAAGAAAAATTACATTCACATGACTAAAGGAGAAAGACTACAACATATATTGCTACAAAAAAGTATTTTGAGGAAATATACTCAATAAAACCTCCACTTCACCCATACTAACTGAGGAAAATTGCAAGGATTTCTTTCCTAATAAACAGGAAGTTAATTTAACATATATACAAAAGAAACAGGGTAAGGAAAAAATAACAGTAGAGGAACTCCTGGAGGCTATCAAATCTTTTGAGACTGGCAAGTCACCAGGGCTCGATGGCATTCCCACAGAGGTATACTGTATCTCACCTTTTGTGAAGAACTAAACGACCCATTATTAGCTTGTTTTAACTACTCATATCAAGTGTCAAAATTATCTGCAACTCAGCAATAGGGTCTAATATCACTGCTGCTCAAACAACACCCTGACAGTAATTATATGATCCTACTCAGTGAAAAAAGACCTCTTACTACCGTGCTGCGATGGAAAAATTTTAGCAAAATAAATAGCACTTCGAATAAAAAAATCCATTCCAGAAATAATACATCCTGATCAAACTGGTTTTATACATGGCCGATACATTGGTGACAATATACGTCAGTTACTGGAAATAACAGAGCTGTGTGATAAATCAAAAAGGCCTGGCCTATTTTTCATAGCAGATTTTGAAAAAGCATTCAATAAAGTCTGTTTAGATTTTATTTATAAATGTATGACCTATTTCAATTGAAGTAAATCTGTTATACAATGGGTGAATGTGATGTAGAGTGACCTAAAATGTAGAATAATAAATAATGTGTTTTTTTCAAACAGTTTTAGATTAGGTAGGGGAGTTAAGCAAGGATGCCCATTATCCTCGTATTTATTCATAATGGCCATAGAAATCTTAGCCGGCAAAATTAGAACAAATAACAAAATTAAAGATTTGGAAATCTAGGGATTAAAAACGAAAGTCTCCATATATGCGGATGATTCAAGTTTTGTCATACCGCCAAATACAGAATCACTATCCTGTCTCATTAAAGATCTAGACCATTTTTCAAATCTATCTGGACTAAAACCCAACTATGAAAAGTGCACCATATTACACATTCTATCATTAAAGGATACTCCTTTTACACTTCCATGTAAACTTCCAATCAAATGGACCGATGTCCATTTGATTGGAAGTGGATGTCCTTGGCATACATATTCCCAAAAATATTGAAAATTTTGTTTCTAGTCATTTTGACAGGAAAATTACCAAGGTCGATTGCACATTAAAACCTTGGACAGGAATATATTTAACTATCTATGGCAAGGTTACTCTAGTCAACTCACTCGTATTAATTATCCCAGTTCACACATTTATTCATGACACTCCCTACGCTGGGAGAGTGTGTTTTTAAGTCCTGTGAAAAAAGAATATTTTTTTATCTGGAATGGTAAGCCAGATAAAATTAAACGAAAATATTTATATAATGAATATGAAATGGGTGGGTCAAACTAATAAATAACAGAGCTTTGAATCAGTCACTTAAAGCTTCAATTATACCAAAACTATATCTGAATTCAAACTGGTCCTCAAGAAGACTAATAAGACAGGCCCATCCCATGTTTAAAGACGGGCACTTTGCCATGCTGCAGATTAAAGTGTGCCATTTTAAATTGATAGACAATGTTACATTATTTGAAAGATCAACCTTTATGAAGGAATCTATACAAAGCTGGTTCCAAAGCCAATTCCATCCCCCTGAACAGCTTGAACAAATCTTACACCAAATTATATGGCTAAACTCAAATATATTAATTGAAAATAAACCAATTTTCATTGAAACAAGAAACCAGGCAAGCCTAGTTCAGCCGGCCCGCAATAGAAAGTATTGCCCTCTTGAGATTCAAACCCAGGTCGCCAACATGGAAGGCTGTGTCGCTAACCACTATACCACAGAGCTGTACGTTCAATGGTTGTCAATATAGCCTCGTGTCTATCCTGAACAAATCCTGTTTTGCCAGTGGCCGTTTTAACAGCTAATTGGCCATTCATTAATGATACTGATGCAGTTAAACTGACTAACGTTTCTTACTAAGTTTACCTCCACCACAAATAGTGGCTATGAACCCTATGGCATTTGTCACTAGACGTTTTAACAGCGTATAAACTAGTAATAGGCTTTACCAGTATCTACTAACTTACTGGAATAGTCATAGGAATTGAGCAATTGCTAGCAAGTCTGCCAAAGCTATTTCATTTCATGGCATAAGAACATATTTTTTTCTTTCATTCGTGAATGACATTGATACAATAACTATCAATAAAGGTGATGATAACTAACTTTTTCATCAATTGAAACGACGAGAGAACCGTGGAAATAAAATAAATAAATGTCGTTGCTCTCAATAGATTCGAAGTTAGGTCTTTAACCACTACGCCGCGTCATTACACGTTTCACCAGTCGCTAAACACCATTGAGCATTGTGTTAAACTGACAAACGTTTCTTATTAAGTTTACCTCCACCACAAATAGCGTCTATGAACTGTTAGCTTTTGCCACTGGCCGTTTGAACAGCTTATTAGCCAGTAATAGGCTAACTAGTATCTACTAACTTCCTAGGACTAATCATAAGAATTGAGCAATTGCTAGCGAGACTGAAGATGAACTTTTCCATGCCAGAAGCAGCCGCAATATAACCGTATACAGTTTTAGTTAAGGCTTACTATAACGTAACTACTGTATGTTGTAGCCAGTGAATGTGTTTGTCAATCATGACCCAAAACGCATGCACGGATGCGTACTTCGAAAATCCACCAGAAACCGTCACAATATAACCGTAAACTGTTTTATTTCAGGCTTACTATAATGTAGATCAGACATGGGCAACTCGCGGGCCGCATGCGGCCTCCACCACTTTTTTTGTGCGGCCCTCAGATGAATTTAGAAAAGAGTAAAAGGATAAATACACAAAAACAATTATTAAAAAAAAATATATATATATATATGTCATGTTTGACCTTAAATTTGTTGTAAAGTTAGTATTGGAACTAAAATCTTTGCTGGAAACAAAACATGAAATAGACTTGAAATCATTTTTTGCATGTTTACATATAAAACAGTAATTTAATGGTCTCAGAAAGCTGTTGTGATGTCTTTCTAAGTGTAGCTGAGAGTGTGCTGATGTTTGAGCCACAAAACACTTGATGATACCTATTACAGAAGTCTCTGTGCAAGCCAAAATATCAAAGATGTGAAAACAGCCAAAAAACCTATAGTGTTCAAAGGGTTCACGCGTTTAACAACATGGCAGCGTAAGTGTTGAATCCCGGGAGAGATGAGCAGAGCGGGAAAACGGCACATTGATCAATATTTTAAAAATGCCCAGATATACGTTAACTAGCATCAGACCTAGTGTACTTTTAAAACATTTGTTAATAATTACATACAATACATGGACATGAGTGTGTGTGTGTGTTCCAAGTTAATCTGCGGCCCCCTGATGACCAGTACATAAATTCTGTGGCCCCCAACACCATCCAAGTTGCCCATCCTTGATGTAGATACTGAAGGTTTTAGAGAGCAAAGTTTTCATCTATAATAATGAATAATTCATAATGCATACTTCGCTTTGCCTGTGAGGAGATACGAATGCGGGACCTATAGTTTACAGTTCTGCTTCTCTAACCACTACGATATTTAACAAGGGGTACTCAGTTAGTCAGTCAGTCACTCACTCAGGAAGAGACATTTGCTCTTCTTGGCCGGCTCCGCTTACACGGTACGGCAAAAATGTACAAGAAGTGTATCTTGTTTCTTAAAGACATCACGAACAAAGACGAGAAACTTATCACTCATGAGGAACTCAAACAAATTTATGGTGAAACATGCTCACTTCAGGGGAATAATCAACTCATTGCAGCCATACCAGACAAATGGAGAAAGAAAATTAAAACATTAGAAAGCAATGAATCTCCTGGCCGCCCATCTATTAAAGATCATGCATGGTTAAACTGGACCAACATAAATGTATCTCTTCCATCTTGCTAGTCTGAATGCGGCACCATACAGTATTCAAAACATTTGGGAAAATCTTTTTGATACTCCAATCCCATGGCACCAAGTGTATGGACTAGTAAATAAAACAACTATTGATGTGTCTCTGAGAGGCTTTCAGTTTAAATTATTGTACAGAATTCTGGCCACCAAAAAAATGCTTAGATTATGGGGAATTGAGCAGTCGCCCGTGTGCAGACTGTCAGGACGAAACAGAAACAACAGATCATCTATTTTGGTACTGTCCTATAGTGACAAAATTCTGGATTCAAGTTCAAGATTGCTTATTGTGTCACATGAGTCTCCCTGAAAGTTAGTTTACAGAGAGTCATATTAGGTGACCTAAGAGGCAATGCTCAATCAATTGAAAACATGATTCTTCTCCTTGGTAAAACATTAATTTTCAAGACCAAATTGGTGGACGCCATGTCCCTTGACAGATTCAAATATATTGTAAAGAATCATAGTAAGACCTAGAAATGTTTTGTTGCTGGTAATGAAAAAATGTTAGTCTACTGGGAAACATGGTTGCCTCTTTGGAATCTAGAGGGATGGAACAAATTAATTACTGGAATAAAATTAGTGTGTATAAATAAGTTTATATGTGTACATGTACGTATGAATGTACGTATGTGTGTTTTTGTGAATAGAAATTATGGATTAATCCCATTGAGATTCTGCTGGTAATCTCTGGAAGATAAATGTTTTCATTATACAAGCGTGTCTGAACAAGCAACATGTTTTTTTGTAGTCCGGTGGTGGATTTGGCTCATGCTCTTGGGCGACTTTGGATGCTGCGGCATGTGGGTCGTACACCTTTTTTTATTGCAACACATGATAAAAGTGCTGTGTGCTACGAGCTGCTCAAGAAGTACTCTTGCGACATATATTAAATCCTCCAATTCTCCCTGATATGTGACCTGAAGTGTGGCCAGTGAATAGGGCTGGTTAGCCAATGACGGGTAAGATCCCAACTGTGATATCGGGACTACCTAAGACAGGCATAGTCGTGCATTTGGTCACAATCCACAATATACATACCCGAGCTACATGTGTACGTAAACCAGAAATAGGATCTGTGCTGAACAACTAGCACAATGACTAGACCAACAACATGTGCAACAACATGGTGCTTTCCAGGTCCGGGGAGATTGTCGAGTAGCAGTCAGACAAAAACACTGGATTCCCAACTGCACACATTGTTACAGTCTCACTCAAGATTGGTGCACCAACCCAAGTGCCGACTGTTTTTGTAGTTTTCCTGGAGCATGGACCCACACATCCCTTGGATATAAAAGCAAGGGACGACGCACCACTTACATAGTATTGCGTTTGTCTGTCTGTATTTTGTGTCTTTTTTGTGTGAGTTTGTGTGATTGAGTGTGAAATTATGCATTAGGGGAAAAAAGAGGGGGTGTAGAAATGATGCTAATAATGACAGTATTCACCATTGGCTTGGTTGACATTAATGACTGATCTGCACAAAAGAGGTTTTGGAAAAAAAAGGTATGTATGGCTGGATCATTTCAGCAAGGTAAGTAGGAGCAAGTCCATGTATTGCTTTATAGGTTAACAATAGAACCTTAAAATTATCCCTAGCCCTAACAGGTAGCCAGTGTAAAGAGGCAAATATTGGAGTAATGGGTCCAACTTTTTTTGTTCTAGTTAGGATTCTAGCAGCCGTGTTCAACACTAATTGAAATGTATTTATTGATTCATCAGGGTAACCGGAGAGATGAGCATTGTAGTAATCTAATCTAGAAGTAACCAAAGCATGGACTAGTTTTTCTGCATCAGTTTTTGGTAAGTTTCTGATTTTTGCAATGTCCTGAAGATGCTCTTGAGATAAGTTTTATATGTTCAACAAAGGCAGTGGGAAACTCTCACGGCCCTTTATACCCTCAGAGAGGGCCTAAGGATAGATACAAATCAATATATATTTTATATATTATTATTTGCAAATTTGTTTTCATTGATTTAATCCTTTTTGTCTTAATTGTAATGATGTTCCTATTGAATTTCTTCAGTTTGGGTTAGAAAAAGGGTTAATATCCAAGAGAAAAAAATATCCAATCAGAATTTTTAATGGTAGTATCTTGTTAGAAATGATCTAGCTGTGCGCAGCGCTCATAGGCTAGCCCCTCAGGCTTTGAATAGAAGGCACCAGCCAATGTCATTGCCATTGACTTCAATTAGAGCAGTATTTTGGAATGACAGTGGAATCAGCCAATCACAAATTGTCTTGTAATAGGTGGGACAATTGTATGATGTCTCAAGGCCCTCTAGAGGGCCTAAGTATACGTCACTAATTCAGAGCCAATAGAGAGCCATATCTTGTTTGAGCCAGGCTAGCTGTTTGCAGAGAGTGTATGTAAGGATTGCGATCAGTGGCGTCATTAGCCCTGGGGTGTCCGGGGTTACAGCCCCGGATCTTTTATGAATAGCCCCGGATCTCAAATGGACCAAAAATAATAATAAAAAATAGTCCCTGATCTATTCATCTATAATTCCGATCACGCGTTATGACAATGTAGACGTGTAGGCCGCTAGTGTGTAAATTTTTCCGCATGTACATTCAAAACCCTGTACTTTCTGTCCTGGGTGGGGTGGGAGGGTGGGCTAAGCCCCGAATGTATTGTGATCCCAGGGACGCCTCTGATGGCAGTTGTCCAGTTGTCAGCCCTGGGTTGATCTCAGACGAAATATAACTTCTTTAGGATAATAAATGAAAAGACAAGCTACATGAACCTGACATCATCCATTTCATAAAAAAGGACAGGAGAATGGACTTTGTTTTTAAATGATAATCAAAATGGTGAGTGGACTTTTTGTTTTCATCTACAGCTTTTTTGCTGCTATCTCATATAATTCATATAATTTTGAATACAATGTGAAAAATATTCAACTTTAGATCACTGGTTGTTTAGTCAAAACAAAGGTAATGACTTTGGAATTGGAAGTACTGTGGTTACATGACATTTTTTATTGTTGCATGCTGGACATCGAATACATCACAACTTTTTTCTCTCTGACAGCATATACTGTCCGTGGTCTTGAAACAATGTGAGTAGTTGTGTGGTTGAATTTATTCCACCATGATTTGAGTGACTGTTTTGGTAATTGTTTCTTTCGAATGACACAACTGAATTTTCTTCTAACGTGGTTCCTGCTATCAATTTTTGCAACTGTTGTGTATGTTTGCTGCGTCTGTGAGCCACAGCCAAGCCGTGGCTTAGGACTCTGGCATCAAATAGTTGCTTCACCTACATAAGTCTGCAAAAGAAATGTCTCAAGACATGCTCTGTATACACAGGCATCCAAGTTCACTATATGTATGACGTCAGATCTTTTTCCGCTACTGAGGGCCTAGCTCCAATAGTCAAAGTTCGCCACTGATCAAAGGAGTGGTCAGGGTGGAGGGTAGCCCCGAGGTTTATCACAGTTTTTGGGATACGACCATACCCACCATCCCACCAATGAGGTTCCCAAGGTAGACATGTACATGTAACAACTGAAAACGTCCTTATCAGACTTTGCAAAGCAATGTCAGAGTCCAGTAGTACAAAGAGAGTAGTGCAACAAGGTCCCTGAGAGGCAGTACTAAGCGGTGGGTGGGTGGGAGGTTAGTGTTGGGTCACAAAGTTCAGCAGCGTTTCAGTAGCTGGAAAGAAACTGTTCCTGAGTCTGCTGGTGCAGGAACGAAGAGTCCTCTACCGCCGGTCTGATGGTAGGAGGGCAAACAGTTTGTGGGATGGATGTGAAGGACCCCTGATGACGCCGTGCAACCTATGCAGACACCTCTTGCACTGGAGGTCTACGATGGCTGGGAGCTGGGCACCAGTGATGTGCTCGTTTTCACCACCCATTGTTGGGCCTTTCGGTCGGCCACGGAGCATCCGCCAAACCACACTGTGGCGTAATTAGTCAGAATGCTCTCAACTGTGCAGCAGTAAAAGTTCACAAGGATCTTGGGAGATGGGCAGGCCACCTTCAGCCTCCTCAAAAAGTACAGGCACTGCTGCACCTATTTGACCAGGGTTGAGGTGTTGAGGTTCCAGGAGAGGTCCTCAGAGATGTGGACACAGGAATTTGAAGCTGGGCACATGCTCCACCTCATTGCCATAAATGAGAACTGGGGTGTGACTGCAGTCTTTAGACTTCCTGTAATCCACAATGAGCTCCTTGGTTTTCTTTGCATTTAGGGCCAGGTTGTTGTCAGCGCACCATGCCGCCAGGCACTTGACCTCCTCCCTTTAGGCTGACTCGTCATTGTCACTGATCAGGCCTACCACCGTGGTGTCATCTGTGAACTTGTCGATGATGTTGGAACTGTGTACAGGAATGCAGTCATAGGTGAAGAGGGAGTACAGGAGGGGGCTCAGCATGCAGCCTTGTGGAACAGGATCAGGGTGGAGGAGGTGAAGTTGTCTAACCTGACAGATTGTGGTCTGTTAGTTAGGAAGTCCAAAGTCCAGTTGCGGAGAGAGGGATGATTCCTAGGTCATGGAGTTTGTTGACCAGCCTAGAGGGGATGATCGTGTTGAATGCTGAGCTAAAGTCTATGAACAGCATTCTCTCATAGGTGTTGGTTTTGTCCAGGTGGGTCAGAGTGTAAAGCTGTGAAGATGGTGTCCTCTGTAGACCTGTTCGATCGGTGGGCAAACTGGTAGTGATCCAGTGGTTTTGGTGAGGCAGGACCAGTCTTTCGAAGCACTTCATGATCGTGGGGGTGAGTGCAACTGGTCGGAAGTCATTCAGGCTTGATGCAGTCGACTGCTTCGGGACCGGCACAATGGATGTGGTCTTGAAGCAAGTGGGGACAACCGCTTCGGCCAGTGACAGGTTGAAAATGTCAGTAAAGTTCTCGGCCAGCTGCGCAGCACATGCTCTGAGCACACACCTGGGGATGCCATCAGGACCAGCAGCCTTGTGTGCATTCACCCTTCTCTATGCAGACAACAAATCTGCGATGGATAGTCTGAGGGGGAGGTCGTCTGGGGGGAGCTCAGCTTTAATGGCTGGATTTGTAGTCCCTGTTGAAGCGAGCATAGAACCTGTTTAACTCAACGGTGATGGAGATGTCGCTGGCTGTGGGGTAGGGTTCTTTGGTCAGTAGTCTGTGATGGCTTGGATGCCCTGCCACATTGAAGTGCTCTTCAATCCGCAGTGTGTGGTTATTTTTAGCCATCTTGATGACCCTTTTCAAGTTGGCCCTGGATGAGTTGCAGGCCGTCGCATCATTCCGCATCCGGATCTGAAAGCAGCGTTGATTGCCTTCAGCAGTTGTCGGACCTCTCTGTTCGTCCAAGGCTTCTGGTTGTGGAAGATCTTTATTAGTTTATAGGTGGTGGCATTGTTGGTGCAGATGTTGATGTCATCTAGAATGGAGGAAGCATATCTTACAATGTCCGTATGGCAGTCAAGGGTGGCCTGAGTGGCAAACAATCTCCAGTCTGTGTTGAAACTGGTGCTGTAGTAGTGAGTCTGACCCCTCTGGCTACACTTTGACTGTCCTCACTGATGGTTTCACATGTTTTATATGGGGTAAATACTTGGGGAGTAGGAACAGTGTATGATGATCAGACTGACACAGGTGGGGCACAGGAATGGCTTTGTAAGCCTCCAGAATGTTTCTACACACATGGTTTAGTATATTGTCTCCTCTGGTGGGGAAGGAGATATTTCAGTGGAATTTTGGAAAAACTGTTTTCAGATTGGAGTGGTTGAAATCCCCTGCAAAATTAAAAGCACTATCTGGATGTGCTGTTTGCTAATAGCAGCCTGCAGTTCTTTCATTGCTAGTCTAGCATTACCATCCGGGGCTACAGTTGTACACAAAAAGTTTGCATACTCTTGGAGAATTGGTTATATATGTACCATTTGTAAAGAAAACATGAGTGAGCAGGCAGAACACGTCTTTTATTTTTTATGGGATTCACATTCAACTGTAGGTCATAACAGAATGGCACAATCATAAAACAAAACATGGCCACAAAGAAAAAAATGAACTGACCCCTGTTCAAAAGTCTGCATACCCTTAGTTCTTAATAGTGTGCATTGCCCCCTTTAGCATCAATGACAGCGTGCAGTCTTTTGTAATGGTTGTCTATGAGGCCCCGAATTCTTGCAGGTGGTATAGCTGCCCATTCGTTTTGGCAAAATGCCTCCAGGTAATGCAAAGTCTTTGGTCGTCTTGCATAAACCGCACGTTTGAGATCTCCCCAGAGTGGCTCGATGATGTTAAGGTCAGGAGACTGTGATGGGTATTCTAGAACCTTCACCTTTTTCTGCTGTAACCACTGGAGGGTCAACTTGGCCTTGTGCTTAGGGTCATTGTCATGCTGCAAAGTCCAAGAGCGTCCCATGCGCAGCTTTCGTGCAGAAGAATGCAATATTTTTAGTAATTGCCAGTATTTTCTGATAACATGCTGCATTAATCTTGCCATCAGTTTTCTCAAGATTCCCCATGCCTTTAGAGCTCACAACCCCAAAACATCAGTGAGCCACCACCATGCTTCACAGTGGGGCAGGTAATCTGTTCTCTATAGGCCTTGTTGACCCCTCTCCAAACATATGGTTGTGACCATAAAGCTCTATTTTGGTCTTGTCACTCCAAATTACATTGTGCCAGAGGCTGTGAGACATGTCAAGGTGTTGTTGGGCATATTGTAACTGAGCCTTTTGTGGAACTGGCGGAGTAAAGGATTCTTGCTGGCAACTCAACCATGCAACTAATTTTTGTTCAAATATCGTCATATTTTGCTCCTTGAAACAACCACACCGTCTTTTTCCAGAACAGGCTGTATTTCTCCTCAGGTTACCTGTGGGTTTTTCTTTGTATCCCGAACAATTCTTCTGGCAATTTTGGCTGAAATCTTTCTTGGTCTACCTGACCTTGGCTTGGTACCAAGAGATCCTCGAATTTTCTACTTCTTAATAAGTGATTGAACAGTACTGACTGGCATTTGGATATCTTTTTATATCCTTTTCCATCTTTATTAAGTTCCATTACCTTGATATGCGGGTCTTTTGACAGTTATTTTCTGCTCCCCATGGCTCAGTATCTAGCCTGCTCAGTGCATCCATGTGAGACCTAACAAACTCAATGACTATACATAGACACTAATTGCAATTTAAAAAGCCACAGGTTTGGGAAATTCACCTTTAATTGCCATTTTCACCTGTGTGTGTCACCTTGTGTGTCTGTAACAAGGCCAAACATTCAAGGGTATGTAAACTTTTGATCAGGGCCATTTGGGTGATTTCTGTTATCATTATGATTTAAAAAGGAGCCAAACAACTATGTGAACATGAATGGCTTCATATGATCACTATCCTTAAACGAAAGAGTTTTTTTGCATGATCAGTCATATTTTCAAAATCAATGCCTAAATTTCACAATTTCTGCCAGAGTATGCAAACTTTTGAGCATAACTGTATGTAGACTGCAGTATAAACATTAGATGTAAACTCCCGAGGCAAGTAAAAAGGCCTGCACCTAATCATCAGGTACTCCAGATTAGTTGAGCTGTGACTCCCGGTTATGTTAGTATCTGTACACCATGCTTTGTTTACATAAATGCAGAGCCCACCTCCTCTGGTCTTACCGGAGCTCTCTGCCCTACGATCAGCCTTGAAGACGTCACGCCCCTCTAGCCCAATTGCGTTGTCGAATGATTAGATGAATGAATGACAGATGTGCCGTAGATATAATAGAATGACTATGTAGATAATGCCAACAATTGTACACTAATGCAATATTACCGTGGTAATTATTGAAGTATTAAGCATAGACCTGGACTAAAAATCGAGCTCAATGGAAAATGTCCTTGGACCAGTTTTGTGGACACAGTTTATGCCTAATCCTGTAAATAAATCAGTCTCAATGACAAATCTCCATTGAACTAGTTGTCTTTAGATCAGGACTAGTCTTAATCTGTCTTTGAAACCTGGCCCTTGAGATTTTTTTTATTCATAGTCTAGGATAAGTCTGTGTCTGGGAAACCACCCCTAAGTTTTTAAAATAAGGTGGTGAAAATTATTTTTTTTTTTTTTTATTACTTGTCAATCAACATATTCCTCAGAGCTAACGTATAAGTACACTGCTCAAAAAAATTATGGGAACATATAATCATCAGTGTATAACACCAAGTCAATTTAACTTCAGGGATATCAATTCTGTTCAGTTAGGGAGCATAAGCAATTGCAAATCAGTGTCACCTGTTTTGGTGCAAATGAAAGTGACAACAGGTGCACTGCAGAGGCAACAGCAAGACAACCCCGAAAAAGGAAATGGTTTTGCAGACACCATCTGTCGTCTCATCAGGAGCATGCCCAGATGCTGTCGGGAGTGCATACAGGCACGTGGGGGCCATATAAACCGTGATGAAATTCACACAAGTTGGGTCAGCCTGTGATTTCAATTGTTTACTTTGATTTTCGGTGCAGGTTTGAATCCAGCTGTCATGGTACGGTGATGGCAAGTGTCATCATGCCGTGCGCTCCCGAAGCAGCAGCCGGCGCCCCCTGCCAGTCATGGGCAGCAACCAGCGCCCCTTGCTCCGGAGCTGCAGCCAGTGCTGCCTCCAGAGCCCATTGATGACTGGCCGCCGCCTCCAGAGCCAGTCGATGACTGGCCGCCGCCTCCAGAGCCAGTCGATGACTGGCCACCATCGCCAGAGTCTGCAACGTCCCCTGCGGACCGGCCTTCAACGCCAGAGCCTGCCGCCGTCCAGCCGACGTCAATGCCAGAGCCTGTGGCCGTCCAGCCGACGCTGCCCGAGTAAGTGGCGCCCCCTACATCCGGCCCATCCAGCTGCTCTGCTCCGCATAAAAGCATACCTGTCTAGTTTGTGTTAGACACTTACTTAATATCGCTTAAATTCTATCCAAATAAAGGAATTAATGTCCACTCTGTCCTCATCCATCCAACACCAACAAAAGGCACGAAAACAGCTGTACTATGTAGCCAAAATACTTTTGTCAACTATAGTTTATAGTAAATGAACATCTACATACAGTACATATTCTGTTTCTAAGCAAGATTTCTCTGAATTCTGAATAATTTCAAAACAGATTTAGTCATAAGCTCATTCATCTCGGAATGAAGTCATTAAATTTGATCATAATTAAAAAAAGAAACATTTAATAACCGCATCTACCTTCCTCTGAACGGAATACGTTGGAATACCTTAACTTCAAACCCAAACAAACATGAATCTGTGAAACACACACAGTTTTGCAACTTTCCGTTGAAACCGAAGAATTGAACATAACTAATCTCGAACCGCCTATATCGGCATATCCAACAGCTATTTTGAAAAACATCTTGTACCGAGTAATCGTTTGATCAAGTCATCAATGTTTATGATGATTATTAGTTACATACAAATGTTAGCTAGCATGTCATTAATGGGAAATTAATATTTTCAGTAGTTGGTTAGTTACGTAGCTAAAACATACGACCCTATATTATCAGCCACTCCAATTATTGGCCACCTTAATATTTTGTTGAATTACATTATAATTGCTTTTTATTTGTATTACAAATGACAGATCTTAGTCTTCTCTGAAGTGTCTACTAGAAAGTTGTAGCTAGCTTTCTTGCCTTCTGGTAAAAAAAAAAAGATCACTTTGATATTACATGACGCCTGGTCTGTCGAGCAAGTCGGATTTCACGAACTGCAACTTGTCTAAACAATTTGCATACATGATATTTTAACGATCTCAAAAAAGTTTTAACCTCCATACATTTCTATAAAAAATTGTGGTGGGCTAGATGAAAGAGTATATTGATTTGCAAAACTTACCGTTGCTTTCCAGTGCTCTTACATTTTGAACTTGAGAGAATTTACTTCTCTGACCACTAGAAATGGTAGCTACTACAGAAGACAGCTCATTTCAGATGAGCGAATTATGTTCAAAGCATCAAACTTAACACAAGCTGCCAAATGAACACGATTCTATACAATTTCTATACAATTTGTATGAAGTTTAGATGCGATGGAAATGTTGACGAAAAAAAGAAATCACTGAGAAAATATATTGACTATTGATTTATTTAGGGGCGGCTAATTAATATTTTAGGGGGCTAAAGCTGCCCTAAATCCGATGTGTGATTTTAAATGTTCCGTAAATTATTGTCGGACCGTGTAAGCGGAGCCTGCTAAGAGAAGCAAATGTGACTGACTGACTGACTGACTGACTGACTGACTGACTGACTGACTGACTGACTGACTGACTGACTGACTGACTGACTGACTGACTGACTGACTGACTGACTGACTGACTCTTGTTAAATAGCGTAGTGGTTAGAGATGCAGACTTGTGAACTATAGGTCCTGAGTTCGTATCTCCTCGCAGGCGAAGCGAAGTACGTGAATTATTCTGTATTGATGAAAAGGCGAAAACTTTGCTGCCTGAAACTGTATACGGTTATATTGCGACTGTTTGTGGCATGGAATAGTTCATCTTCAGTCTCGCTAGCAATTGCTCAATTCTTATGATTATATTACTGGCTAATAAGCTGTTCAAATGGCCAGTGGCAAAAGCAATACAGTTCATAGACGCTATTTGTGGTGCAGCTAAAGTTAATAAAAAACGTTAGTCAGTTTAACACAATCCTCAATGGAGTCTAACGACTGCTGAAACGTGTAATGCCGGGGCATAATGGTTGAAGACAGTGCTTCTCATGTGAAAGACCTAAGTTCGAATCTATTGAGAGCTACGGCATTTATTAATTATTTCAGGTAGATTCCACGATTCTCTCGTCTTTTCACTTGATGAAAAAGTTAGTTATCCTCACCTTTATTGATAGTTATTGTATAAATGTCATTCACGAATGAAAGAAAAAAGTATGTTGTTTTGCCATGAAATAAAAAAATACGTTCTTATGCCATGAAATGAAATAGCTGTGGCAGACTCGCTAGCAATTGCTCAATTCTTATGACTATTCCAGTAAGTTAGTAGATACCGGTAAAGCTTATTACTGGCTAATACGCTATTAAAACGGCCATTGGCAAACACAATACATAGCCGCTATTTGTGGGGGAGGTAAACTTAGTAAGAAACATTAGTCAGTTTAACTGTATCAATGTTATTCACAAATGGCCAATTAACTATTAAAACGGCCAGTGGCAAAAGAGGATTTGTTCAGGATAGACACAAGGCTATACTGACACCCAGCAAATGTACAGCTCTGTGGTGTAGTGGTTAATGACACAGCCTTTCATGTGGGCAACCCGGGTTTGAATCTCGAGGTAGCAACAATTCCTATTGCGGGCCGGCTGAACTAGGCTTGCCTGGTTTCTTGTTTTTAGAGCAGTGTATTTTTGCCGGACCGCATAAGCGGAGCCGGCTAAGAAGAGCGAATGTCTCTTACTGAGTGACTGAGTGACTGACGGACTACCCCTTGTTAAATAGCGTAGTGGTTAGAGAAGCAAACCTGTAAACTATAGGTCCCGCGTTTGTATCTCCTCACAGGCAAAGCGAAGTACTCATTAAGAATTATTCCGTATAGACGAAAACTTCGCTGGCTAAAACCTGAAACTGTATACGGTTATATTGCGACTGTTTCTGGCATGGAATAGTTCATCTTCAGTCTCGCTAACAATTGCTCAATTCTTATGAATATTCCTAGGAAGTTAGTAGATACTAGTAAGCCTATTACTGCCTAATAAGCTGTTAAAACGGCCAGTGGCAAAAGCAATACAGTTCATAGACGCTATTTGTGGTGGAGGTAAACGTAATAAGAAATGTTAGTCAGTTTAACACAATCCTCAATGGAGTCTAGCGACTGCAGAAACGTGTAATGCCGTGGCGTAGTGGTTAAAGACAGTGCCTCTCATGTGGAAGACCTATGTTTGAATCTATTAAGAGCAACGACGTTTATTAATTATTTCTGGTAGATTCCACGGTTCTGTCATTTTTTGCACTCGATGAAAAAGTTAGTTATCGTCACCTTAATTGATAGTTATTGTATAAATGTTATTCACGAAGTACGTCGTTTTGCCATGAAAGAAATAAATACGTTCTTATGCCATGAAATGAAATAGCTTTGTCAGACTCGCTAGCAATTGCTCAATTCTTATGACTATTCCGGTAAGTTAGTAGATACCGGTAAAGCTTATTACTGGCTAATACGCTGTTAAAACGGCCAGTGGCAAATGCAATACATGGCCGCTATTTGTGGTGGAGGTAAACTTAGTAAGAAACACTGATAGTGTCATTCACGAATGGCCAATTAACTATTAAGAGACAAGAGGCTATACTGACACCTGGCAGGTGTACAGCTCTGTGGTGTAGTGGTTAACGACACAGCCTTTCATATGGGTGACCCGGGTTTGAATCTCGAGGTGGCAACACTTTCTATTGCGGGCCGGCTGAACTAGGCTTGCCTGGTTTCTTGTTTCGAGTTACAAAATAGCTGTTTTGTATTCTTGTTCATCATCTTCAAGGATGTCAGCAATTATGAACTTGAGAGTACATGTTTTGGATGGATGTTCACCCACTGACAGGTGCCATGATGATGAGATTATCAGTGTTATTCGCTTCACCTGTGAGGAGTCATAATGGTATGACTGATCGGTGTATAATTCAATTGATATAGCGATCCACCATAAGGATGAGCTTGAAGCGCAAATAATTGGCTGCTCACATCTCCCTATACAGCTCCGGAAAAAATTAAGAGACCACTGCACCTTTTTCTGTCCTTTCCAAAAAAGTAAAAAAAAACTTTCCTTTTCAACTTGTTTGGAAAGGAAAGAAAAAGGTGCAGTGGTCTCTTAATTTTTTCCGGAGCTGTATAGGGAGATGTGTACGTCAGCCAAATGTACTGATTTTATTGAAAAGCCAACCCATTTCAAGCAATAGTCTGCTCTGGAGAGGCAGTACCAAGAGAGCTGCTAATGGCAGCCAGTCAAGCTAAAGGAAAAGTGTGATCTGGTGTGTAATTGCATACTGAGCTACCGAGTGCATCTGACAATTATCAGCTCCGTTGCTTCATAAATCCACATCAAGGATCTCTCAATCAATATGTAATTTATCACTCTTAGCATTGACTGGTTTATTAATTACTCCAGTTATGGACACCGTCTCTATGCCAGTCTTGAAAAGATTGAATTGTTTTTGAGAATAGCTTTAAAGGAGCTATAGGCTGCTTATGTTGATCTACTGTATCAATAAATGTGTGAGAGAAAAGGCCTATTTTTATGTGATCATTTGAAAGTCCAAGATATTTGTGTACACACATTTCACACAAAATGTTTGGGTTTTTATTCTTTAAGTTCTTGATCCAACTGTACTTAAAGATTAGGGCTGTCAAACAATAAAACAAATACAGTCTCAATTTTAATGAAATACAATTAATCCAAATGGTTCAATTTGCATTCATTTGGCAATATGTTTCTGGTTAAAATGCATCGTATTGAGATACAGAGATACTATGCTTTGATTTTAAGTAATGGAACATCTGAATGTTGTCAAATCTGAATGTTGTCAAATATTATTTTCAACATAAACAGCAAACAAGTAACATACACCGATCAGCCACAACATTATGACCACTGACAGGTTAAGTGAGTAACACTGATAATCTCGTTATCATGGCACCTGTCAGTGGGGGGGATATATTAGGCAGCAAGTGAACATTCTGTCCTCAAAGTTGATGTGTTAGAAGCAGGAAAAATTAGCAAGCGTAAGGATATGAGCGACTTTGACAAGGGCCAAATTTTGATGGCTAGACGACTGGGTCAGAGCATCTCCAAAACTGCAGCCCTTGTGCGGTGTTCCCAGTCTGCAGTGGTCAATACCTATCAAAAGTGGTCCAAGGAAGGAAAAGCGGTGAACCAGCGACAGGGTCATGGTCATGGTTGATCATTGATCAACATCCTTGCATGACCCAACATTTACATCAATTATAATTTCAAGAAAGCTAGAATCTATCTATTTCAAGCAGCACCTAAGATCAGCTGCTTTGTGCTCTCCTACCACAAACACATCAAATCCCTATCAAACGACTGCATCCACAGTTGTTTGATACACCTATCATTTAGCCTACTTTCACTTGCTCACTATAATGTACTATTATCCTACAGATGAATCGAGTGAGACATTGTAGATTTACAATGGGCAGCAAAATAGCTGTGTTGTAGCAAAATTGGAGGGCAGGCAACACGACATCAGACACCACCTCCCCATAGTAGTTAGAAGGACAGTTGCCATAACTCTGAAATTATACTGTTAGTGACGTACTGTGATCCATGGACAAGGTTGTTTGTAGTTGAATGTCCATCTTCCCTATTCAGACCCTCATCGTAAACCTAGCTGTTCGACTCTTTAAGCTACTCTAGGGTTTATGAATGGTGCAGCATTGTTACAAGTTCATAGGACATACCGTCAGGGACTCAACCTGCAAGTTCTTTGCAGTGGCAATATAGTTGCCTAAAAGTTGTTGTACCATGGCCGTAAAAAGAGTATATGCCTATTCTGAGAGTCGGTGTGTACACTATGTGTGACTCACAACACATCACTCTATTTTACCCACTTTCTTGTGTATTTACACATGGTCACTGTGCACCTGTATTTTTTTCCTATATGAAGCTAGACTCTAAATTTCATGGCTACAACACCTGTATTTGCCCATTATAAACCTGCTACACTGGCTAAGAGTACATTACAGAGGGCCAGGGAATTAAATTATAGAGTTTACGAATTGCTTAGGAGTGAAACAGAGATTAAAGTTCAACAGAAAAATGTATCGCAAGAGAGTGATGGTGGACCACTCTGCATGTACAAAGCAGCAAAGTGCTGTAAACTCACAGACAGATAGTTTCTTGAAATAATAATAATCAATGTAGATAAGCTCTAGATCAACAATAATCAATACAGTTATATAAGGGATAATCACTAATCTGACATGACTTTTCAAAGTACTTGGTGACATTGTTTGTTTGAAGTAATTTTTGCCTCAATTAATCTAAGATAAAACAAAATATTATTTGCCTTTACCACATCTCCTTTCCACTATCCACCTATCGGTGTGTCTTCAAGGATGGGAGTTATTAAGTTCATCCCAAAAAAAGGCTGTGCATATGTATTAACTCTACTGCTAATTTTGTTTACTACTTTTACACCCGTATAGAGGCTAGGCATGTTAGGTTATAATAATTGGATGTTCAATTGACAGGAACTGTTGCATGCAACTCCATATCCCCATATCAACAGAATTAACTTCTAATTTGGTATGCTGACAATACACCATGGCCCTTAGGATTGCATTGTACTGCTTTGGGTGTGTGGGTGTGCCAGCCGTGGTGGCCGCTATATGTACACTACTGCTGAAAAGTTTGGGGTCACTTAGAAAAGCATTTTTAGGCTATAATGTATACATAGACGTACAGAGGCCCATTATCAGCAACCATCAGTCCTGTGTTCCAATCACATGCTGTGTTTGCTAATTATCATTTTAAAAGGCTAATTGATCATTAGAAAACCTTTTTGCAAGTATGTTAGCACAGCTGAAAAATGTTGTGCTGATTTAAAAATGCAATAAAAATGGCCTTCTTTAGACTAGTTGAGTATCTGGAGCATCAGCAATTTTGGGTTTTATAAGGCACAATAAGGCCAGAAATTAAGAACTTTCTTCTGAAACTTGTCAGTCTATTCTTGTTCTGAGAAATGGAGGCTATTTCATGTGAGAAATTGCCAAGAAACTGAAGATCTCATACAATGCTGTGTACTACTCCCTTCACAGAACAACGCAAACTGGCAGAAAAAGAAAAAAGCCATATATCAGACAGGCCAATGAAAAGAAAAGATTAAGATGGGCAAAAGAACACAGACACTGGGTAGAGAAAAATTGTTATGGACAGACAAATTTTGTTCAGATCACAAGTAGAAACATTTGTGAGACACAGACCAAAATGAAAAGATGCTGGTGGAGTGCTTGATGCCATCTGTCAAGCATAGTGGAGGCAATGTGATGGTGTGAGGGTTCTTTGGTGGTGGTGAAGTGGGAGATTTGTACAGGGTAATAGGGATCTTGAAGGCTATCACATCATTTTGCAATGCCTTGTGGATGGCATTTGATTGGAACCAATTTCCTCCTAAAACAGGACAGTCATCCGGATGCGTCAGAGGTCGGGCTGGGGGCGGTCCTCTCCCAGCAGCACAGTAACCCCGCCCCAGCTACACCCATGCGCCTACTACTCTAAAAAATTGTCTGCTGCGGAGAGGAACTACGATGTGGGTGACCAGGAACTACTGGCGGTGAAGTTGGCCCTGGAGGAGTGGAGACACTGGCTATAGGGTGCACGGGAGCTGTTCACTGTCTTGACTGACCACCGAAACCTTGAGTACGGCAGGGCGGCGCGGCACCTCAACCCCCGCCAGGCCCGGTGGACCCTCTTCTTCGAGCGTTTCCCTTACGTACCGACCCGGAACCAAGAACGTCAGGGCGGACACACTCTCCCGTCTACACGATCGGGGGGCTGAACTCCACAGGGACAAGCCCATACTACCGGCCTCCTGCATTATGGGTCCTGTCTCCTGGGACATTGACACAGACATTCAGAAGGCAGGGAGACAGGACCCCGCACCAGCAATGTGCCCTCCCCACAACAGCTACGTGCCCCGGAGAGTGCGGGACCGGCTGGTGAACTGGGTGCACACCACACCAACTACAGGCCATCCAGGCATCAGTTGGACCCTGGAAGCACTCAGAGAGAAGTATTGGTGGCCTGGAATGGGGAGGACTGAAAAATGGTCAGGTTCATTCCGCTACCCGACCTCTCCTCTGCTTTCGAGGCCGCTGAGGTGCTGCTTCAGCAGGTTTTCCGGCTGTATGGGCTTCCGGAGGATATCGTGACAGACTCGCATCGCATCTCGCCAACGGGCAGGCGGAGCATATCAATCAAGACCTGGGAAGGTTCCACCGGTCCTACTGCATGGACCATCCAGGCTGTGGAGGAGTGGTTCAGGAAGTCTGATGAGGTCTGGTCCGCTGCCCACGTCCGCCTGTAGGAGGCAGTAAAAAGACAGAAGGAGCATGCGGACAGGCGGTGGAGCGACGCTCTTGAGTACCATCCGGGAGACAAATTGTGGCTGTCCACGAGGGATCTTCCCCTCTGTCTGCCCTGCCGTAAGCTTGAGCCCCAGTATGTGGGGCTGTTCTGTGCCCTTTGGAAGATAAATGATGTTTCCTACACCCTGCAACTCACCCCTCCATATAACAACATCTCACCCACCTTCCATATCTTTCACCTCAGGTCGGTGGTTCCTGGTCCGCTGGGGGGATCCGGCTCTGCAGGGGTGGGGATGGCTGAGGGTCCAGCGTATCGGGTGGAGTCGATCCTGGACTCCCGGCTGCGGCGGGGCCGGGTCCAGTACCTGGTGGAATGCAGCTGAGTCCGGGCGGCGGACATTTGTGACCTCTCCCTGACATCGGACTTCCACGCTCGCCGTCTGGACCGGCCTGCTCCTCGACCTCGGGGTCGCCGGAGGGTGGCGACGTCCGGAGCCGAGCCAGGGGTGGGGGTACTGTAACATCTGCTCTGTGTGGCACGGCAGCTCTCACTCCTCTCCGATGCTCAACCTTGCCGGTGTACTAACTACCGGCTGGAGTCTGATGGCAGCAGCGCTCACCGAGGACGCACCTGTTCCCAATCAACATTTAGTTGTGTATGTATGTTTTGTTTTCTCCACTGCTCCCCACGGACTATTTGTCATTTGCTACCATGAGGTGCTGTTTTGCCTAAATATAAGAAGAGTAAAAGTTATATGATATCATTATTCCTCCTTTTTGTTTTCCTTCCTTTTTTGCCTCACCTTTACGCACTTGTTCCTCTTGCACCATCACAGAAGTTGCACTCTCAGCTTGAACCACAGACATACTGTAGAAATCACCCAGTTTTCCAAGCCACAACATTATTGTATATTGAATAACAAAAAAGGTAAATTCAAACATTTATAAAAAGATTATTCCTCTCTTGTAGTTGTTTATTCCAAGACTACTTTCCTCATACATCTATTTAAAAGCACAAAAAAATGGTAGGCTACAGAAAAATGTTTTCTCGTTCTAACCGGTGTTTTCTTGCTATTGTAGGACTATTTGAAATAATATGATTGGTATCTTTTGGCTTCATGCTCTTCACTGACTGATATGTTATGAAATGCGTGATATGATATGATACTGATATGTGTGTTCCTGACTTTAGGGTATGTTGTATCTCTACAGAGTATGCCAGAATAAGTCTCTCCCTTACCACTGCAACAGCTGGCCTTACCAGTTCCTGGTAAGTAGATTATAGAATGAAACAGTTCACAGTTCAGAAAAGCAAACATTTCCTAGCCTATTTGTAACTAAATCCAAATGGAGAATAAAACTTTTTTTTTTACATTGATTTTTTGTTTTTCTGTTTGTTAAAGACTCCATAGGAGTTGGGGTTAATTGAGGTAAACCCTTAGTCAGTGATGCTTGTTACAACTTTAGATTGACAAGATTTAGATTTAAAATGTCTGACAATAGCATGTACTGGTGAAATATTGTTTTCCGTATTTGCTGTTTTCCTCCTGTATATTTCACTCTTAATAATTCACAATTTATTAAGAATTATCTGTCGTAATCACGGCATACATGGACTATATCCAATAATCATAGCTACTAAGGTGCAAAATTTTGTAAGACATCCATTTGTCTGCCATGATTTTTGTTTTAGTTATCGGCTCGGAGTACAGTGTTAATACTTTGACTTCACATACTTCATTGAGTGATTAGGCTTTTTCAGATGTGTGAGTATAACAAATCATTTTCAAAGGCCTGGAACCCTAGCTTATGCGGGATGCTTGTCTGTTCCAAACAAAGATATTAAGTCCGACACCACTTGTCACCACCACTACTACTCAGCCAATCAGAAGCCGTCACTGAGACACACCTACTTGCACTAATAACTTCCTGGAAAACTAGGAATGAGCAGCCTTGCATCCAATCAGTGACAATGATCAATAAGGGATACTAAATGCATTAAACTTACATTTCCAGATTTCAAGCAGTTACTGCACTGATCCCTTCTAAGGGCAAATGTTGCATTGATGCCAATGCTGTCCAGACGCTAACAGCGTTCGCTTTGAATGCCATTCCCCTTGATATCCCAGTTAAAGGATAAATGGCATGGTAAACAAAAACACCATCCCAGCCCTATAGCACAGCCAAGTCAACCCCTAGCATCTTTGAATCCTGGATGTCCTCTGTTGACATCCAAAGCAAATGTGTTGTCTCACAAACATCCTTTTTTTCTATGGTATGTGAGACTTATTTACCACACCCTTCCTCAAAGACAGTTTAGAACTCTTCCTAATTACTTCATTTGAGGTTACAAAACAATCTCTGTAATGAAGGGTGCCTTGCTAGGCCTGGGAGACAGACGAAAATCTGTGGATTAGCAGCTACATTCAAAGCCCCGCCACTGAATTAGTTACATCTCTAATCAGACGAGCAGTTTTAATGGAACTAGGGGAAGATGGCAGGGGACCCAGGCAGATCCACTTTAATTAAACGAGCAACAATTAATCAATTACTCATTTGTTTGGGGCAAGGGCAATTAATCAGAATGTGCCAAAAGTACTCTTAATTGTTGTTATTTGTGTGTTATTCACTTTAAATATATACTGTTTCTTTTCTGGGGGACCTTATCAAGCTGTCACAGACATTGCACAGCAGTAATTTGAACCCACATAAATAAGCAAACAAACATTTTTTTCATATTTGAGATAGTGTCTGACAGACTTGCCTTTTAACTGTACTGTATATTTTACATGCGAGGTAAATAGCCGTTTTCTGCTCAGACTCACTCAGACTCCTAGATATAGCCAAATCTGTCCAGAATCGTCAGTGGTGGTTGTCTTGTCACATAGACAATGACCAAATGCAATGAACTACAAATTTGTAAGTTACTCCATTTCAATCAGGAGAGTCTTTGGAACACGTGGATGTGTTTAGTTTTGCTGTAAGACGCCCAGATGCCATGCTATCAACCAAAAGCTAAGTTAAGGAGTCAGGGGAAAATCACACTCATCAGGTGCACTTACAAATAAATTCCTTACAATTTACCTGTTGGAGCTAAAACATCAAAAATATGTTCTATATTCAGAAGTCTGTGGAACAAGGAAGTGGTTTCAGTTTTCTCTAGGACACCCACAGGCTGATCTACAATGGCAAGTGTAAGCACAGTGCACTGTGGGAAAATGGACAATGAGGATAAAACATGTTTTTTTCCCAAACAATGAATTTAATAATAATGAATAACTTTTCCCTGTTTTGTGGATACAAAAGAGGCAAATTAAATATTTTATTTATATATTTTATTATTTTATGGAAAATTTTGTAGAATCTGCTTCATGCACAATAACGCTAATGACACATTCATTGTAATATGAAATTATTTTCCATTACTTTTTGGGGAAAACTACATAGGTCCTAAAACTCCATATCAAAATACAAAATAATCTATGCAAAATTCATCTTAAAACTGTATATGTTAACTTTGCACTCACTTATTGTATGTATTTATTCAACTGAAAGTAAAAGCATATAACATCAAAAAACAATCATCAATAATTATTTCTGCTTCCGTGAAATGGGACTGGCATTGCATAAAGGATGCACCGATAAGAAAATTCTTGGCCGATACCAATAGCCAATATTCATATACCACAACTGATACCGATTGATGGCCGATATACTGTGTATTCGTGCACTGAATGAGTAATTCCGCAGATTTTGCCAAATTAACAAGAAATCAGGCAAGCCTAGTTAAGCCGGTCCGCAATTAAAGATGATGCTCATTGTTGCCCTCCCCCGGATTCAAACCTGGGTCTCCCACGTAAGAGGCTTGTCTTTGACCACAAAACCACAGAGCTATACATTTGCTGAGAGTTAGTATAGCATTTCAATATTAGATCAGTTTGTCATGCATTAACATCACACCAAGTTTGAATATATCACTAGACACCATTAGGCATTGTGTTAAACTGAGTTTCTTATTCAGTTTATCTCCACCACAAATAGCATCTATGACCTATATGGCTTTTGCCACTGGCCGTTTTAACAGCTTATTAGCCATTTGTGAATTTAATTGATACAGTATCTATCAATATAGGTGACGATAACTGACTTTTTCGTCAAGTGAAAAGACTAGAGAATCGTGTAGCCAGCGAAGTGTCTTTCTTGTTAGGCTTCCTATAACATAGCTACTGAAGGTTGTAGTCAGCGAAGTTTTTGTATGTCCTGAACAAATCCTGAGGCATAATGTGTTTTGACTGTGACGGGAGTCAAATGCGGGACCTGTTGCTCCATAGTCCCGCATCTCTAACCACTACGCTATTTAACAAGGTAAAGTCTGGCAGTCAGGCACTCACTCCGTCAGTCAGTAAGAGATATTCGTTCTTCTAGGCCGGCTCTGCTTACGCGGTCCGGCAAAATAAACAAATCTGTTGTCAATTCAAAGTGTTTGTTGATGGATTTATAATGTATGTAAATGTAAAGGACTCCGAATTTTTCCGAAAACCTGATGATGTGACGACATATTAGAGGCAGTGATAAGAGTATGCTTCAAAAGCAGAAACCATTTTATTTCAGTAATATCTAAATGGATGTCGGTCTCTTATTAAAAATGTACAATTGTGCCCTTATTCCTGTAATTGCAGTTTGGTATGTTTTCTTAGTATGCACCAAATCTAATAAATGGTTTCTACAGTTCAGAGTAAAGTGGCATGGGGCAGTTTCCTGGACACAAGTTAACATTTATATTTACAATGGAGATACATTATTGAGCTTTCTTTCTTTGAAAAGGCTTAATCTTTGTCTGAGAAGAGGCATTATTTACTTTCCTATATTCTGTGTATGTGTGTGTGCATATAAGTTCTATTATAATGCTGGTCCTCTCTAGGTAAAAGGCACATTATAGCTTGGGGATTAGGTGTAACAATTGGGGTAAAGGTTAGAATTAGGGTTAGTACTTGGGTTGTGATTAGGGTTATGATGTGTGAATTTGGGATTTTAGGTGTGTTGTTAAGGTTAGAGATGAGGTTAGGCATAATTCAATTTAAAAATGTGAATAATGTTATAATTTATGTTTTACTATCCCCACAAGGATAGTAAGACATAAACAATAAGTTTGTGTGTTTGTTTGTGTACATATCTCATGCTCACTGCCAAAGCTTGCAAAATTTCTGTCCACTTCCATGCATCTGCTTGACGCAGGTTTACTGCCTTGCCTTCTCTACATCTCAGAACGCTTGTTAATCATGCTCAACACTTCACAGCTCTATGGGAACACCGAGGCAATGCAGATGGCCCAGTTACACCTTGTCATTGTGACTTTATGGAGAGACTAGACCACTGAATCCACAGAGGTCCTCACCTTGACTCATTCCCATTTGAGGGCAAAGCAACACCGTTTCTGCTGACTGGGTCTCATAACGGCCCAACCTCAATCACTGACAAATTTTCATCCCAGCATCTATTCCTCTTATTGGCCAATGAAAACCAAGCCCTTTATGGAAGGAGAAAGTATACTGCAGTATCGCCTCTGTAAACAAGTAATAACATGGCAGAGGTATCTCAGGCCACCCTTGTTGTTCAAAGCAATTTCACAGTGATGCTGGGTCCCATGCTAGATTCATTTTCCCTGAATGACTCATATGAAATGATTTATGCCACTGTAGCTAGCTTAGGGCGGGGCTGTATTCACTGCAAGGTACTAGAGACATAATTGTTAGTCAAAATTATATCCTAGGGATATTTAATACACAAATGGAGCAAGAAGCGGTCCAAGAATATATTTTTTCTAGAGCGGCAGATGGTATTAAACGACTTGAGATTTACTGCATGACTAAGAAAATAAATTGCTGGCAAAAGAAGTGGAGCTTATTTCATAAGCATAAACGAAATAAAGTGCAATCGAATGGCATTTTAGGTTGTGAGATTAATGGGGAATGCAAATTCTGATACAGCAAGACCTGTGCCTGACATGAGCTCAGAAACATATGAAACAGATGTGTCTGAATTATTTCAATGGTGAGGCACATACTTCACTGCAGAATTTCTGAGCTTTCTTCAAACATTTCATAATGGTTAACAGAACCTACCAATATTATTATCACGGCCTTGAGTGGTAACTTCTGCCTATTAAATACTTCAGCCCACCCATACATTTGTCTTAGTTTGTAAAAGCAGCCATTAAAACATACTGACCTTCAATATAAAGCCCTACAATAAGGTAACCATTATGTTAAATATCAAAATGGCATTGAAAAACATTTTCTTTTGGGAAACAAAACAAGTTTGGACAAGAACGTCAAGAATGCTCTCCCCTATTTTGGAAATTACATTGCAAGCAGTCCATAGATGGTATTGGTTTTGAGCTCAAAAAGCAGTAGTAGCAGTGGGCAAATCAGGAAGTCTTTGATTAAAAATCATACTTAGTTCCCCTGAAGGACAAATTGTCTTAAACAGTTTCATTTTTATCTTCACATTATCCTCCATGCCTCTCCATAATGCCAGCTTAATTTTCTGAACACTTTATTATGCATACAATAATTGTACAATGTACAACCATTTCCGGGATCTACTTAGCTTCATGCAAACAGCTCTGGAGAATAGCCTTCTCTGTAGTATTGCCTTATCTGTGATTTCCAACTGATGAACTACCAGGAGGATCTTTGGCTTCTCACGTATGGATCAACTGACAGAGAGAAAAGGGCCCTGATCCTTTTCTTGCCCAGAGAGATAAGCACTGTCCATCAACTTGACTGACATATCAAAGAGGGCAGGTTTAGCCATTGTAGTGTGCTGAACGTGATAGGACTAGTCGATAATACGTTCTCATCCATCCTTGGAAGGATTTCAAATGTAAACTACTTACATGAGAGGAAAAGGCTGTGCTGGTACACTCAACAGAGTATTATGAGGATTGCTCCATTGCCATAATAACTCAGATACGTATGTCTAAAACATGCAGCAATATGCCATATTCATGTGTTTTGTTCTTCTTACTGATGTCTGGAAACCCTTATTCTCCCCAGGCTTTCGAGCTACGTAAAAACAAGCCTGGGAATCGAGAGCAGTATGACACCAAAGGAAATCACATGATAACAGGACTGTAAAGCACAGTCCCCATTTGTAAACATTTTCAACAGTATTCTATTCACGTGTCCTGTGTAGTTAAGTTCAGTAGAGCCATGGCACTAGCCATTCTTTTTAGGTCTGATTCCTGCAGAAAATCACCTTGGATCATAGCATCTAATAAATTGAGTTATTGATATTATTATGTTATTCCACTACCTTCATCTTCAATCCATCTATCAAGAATTACTACCTTTACATATGTACAAGAATTACTACAAATAAAAATAAGAGGAAGTATTTGCACATTTACAGATTTACAAATGAACATATAGGAGGAATTACTACAGTGAAAAATTAACAGGAGAAATTACTATCTTTGAAATTGAACTGTTTCCAGCAGATAACCGCCTATGACTTCTAGTTCCATTTGAAACATTGTATTAAGACAGACAAAGTAAATTGTCCGAGTCTCAGTCCAGGTATACGGACCTGAAGGCCAATCTCCAAACAAGGTAGAAGGAGACGCACAGTGGGAATGCAGTTAGTAAGCAGTCAGTCAGCACTAAAGATACATGGGTGAATGGATATCTTTACTGGCCCTAGAGCTGCCTGAACTTAATCACTCATCATTTAGGAAGGGGAAAAAGTGGTCTCAGGACTTGTTCAGTTAAATACATCACAGCTCACCAGTAAATGAAAGAAAATGCAAAAACATAAACGTGGAGAGAAAGAAACAGACAGAGCAGGCAAAAAGTGAGTGAAAGAGTGGCATCACGCTGCTCCTTGATACAGCAATGGGCGTATTACCAAAGCACTCACTCCCTGATTCCTCACTGCTCAAAGAGGCTGCAATTATTTTCTCCAAGACCAAACAAAGGTGTTGTTGGGGGGGGGCATGAATGATTCATGGGGCCCTAGCCTGATCTGACAGTTGCTCCGGCAAGTAGCCCAAGCATTCACACAGCAAAAACACCAGTGTTGAATTTCCAGTGCTAAATAGCCTAGAGTTGACCAGCGTTAATGTCAGAGTTGATTAAAATGCTTGCAACACTGGTGGTGTTCAAATCTGCCACAACGGGTGCTGTGCCCCCAGAGGTCCGTTCCCTAGAGTTGATTGTTAATGCTAACAACAGTCGTGGTGTAAAAACCACAATGCACTTTCAAATGCAAACAATCACCACCAATGGTCAAAACCAGCTTCTCACTCAGTCTGTGCCTGAGAGAACAGGAGGGAGCTTATGGGTGAGTGAATGTTAAAAATGTGAAAGAGAGCAGCTAGCTAGCGTTAAGCCGAAATTTTAAGATTATTCCATTTATCAGCCATTTATTTTGAGTTTGGACATAAATAATTTCAAACAAATTAAAAGTTCTAGCTCATTGTAAAAATATAGCTAATTGTTAGCAATGTAGCTAACAGTAGCAAGGTAGTTAAACCTCAATGCCACTTTGTTTCAACTGTGATTTAGCTACAAGCACATGTATCTAGTTAAATCACATGTCGGTCAGCTAAGCTAATAGCTACGTTAATGCAAGGGGAGTACAGACAGTTGAATCAAAGTGAAGAGTGGGTGACTAATTCAGGTGAAATAACAAGGTAGCCTAGTGAGCTCGGTCTAGCTAGCTAGGTAAATAGCGCAGGAAGTTAACTGTAATGGCTAGCTAAGAATGGCACGCATTGTTGCTATGTTAAGCATTTAAACCCAGGGTACAAAATCAAGTTTATGTAGTTAGGTTGATCTGCGGTATAAATGAAATTGACAGTTTCCCAACTGCACTCCACATTTCAAGCCATTTAACTTTGCCTGTGCTAGGACTAGTAATGAGATTTCTTGTTTTGCCGTGCAGATCCAGAAAAGCACTTTCGATACATGATGTCAATATTTATGCCATACAAACTATACTTTAACCAATGCTTAACTACAGTAGCTAGCACTTTGCTGTTCAGGTGAACTCCATGCTATACAGCAGTGTCCTGGCTGTTCTAAATCAGTTCTTACTGGTATTGAGCTGGGAATGTTATGAAACCCATAATTGGGATAAAGTGATGTGCATGTTTTAAAATGAGAATACCCATTTTCTTTCTTTCAGAGTTGACAGATGTTGGTAAAAGTGAAATTCCAGACAGCAAAAAAATTCATCAGACTTTCAGGTGGATTTACACATGCAGATTTCATCAAAGAAGGTGATTTGCATATAATGGCATATTTACATTTATAATTTATATTATTTGTTGTCCTTATTGACATATTTAATTTGCATGTTTGTGTAGCTCAGAGTAAGTTTGGCCTACCATCTGACACAGTGCTTCGCTTTTATGATGACACTGAAACTGAGGTAAGAGGGTGTCCTGGAAGAACTACTGAACAAAAAACCAAACTTGATGCTGACGGTTAAAGACCAAAATGGAGGTATGCAGTCATGCACTGTCCTTGTTGGTATAGTTGTGTGGTTTCCTTCTCTAATGAGGTCTAGTGTTTCAGAATATGCATCTTCAGATACGTGGTCAAGCTCCTGTACAGATCATTTGTCGCTCTCAAGCCACTCAAGTGATCTGGATAGAACACCCAGTCACCCAGAACGTCCTGTCAAGCCACCAAGGGACATCGGATGAATCAGCATCTGAGGCAAAAGAGGTAACCAGTACTTTTTTCTGTTAAGCATGCATGTACATTTACAGATGGACATTGTGTGTGACTACACACACTAAATGTGCATAAAACGTAACATTTTAACGCATGTTTTTTAAGGTGGTCCTTGCTGTCCTCAAGCAGAAAGCGGGGGGAGATGCTATCCTCAGTGAGTACAATGCAAAAATTCCCTGTCAAGTGAAACAAGAAGACTTTTTGTCAACATACTTGTTGGACACATGGTTGAGATGTATGGATAAGGACATTTTTCTATAGGGAACCAAATTGTCTGTTTAGCTCCAGAGTTGTAAGGAAAATGCCCATTCTTGTTTGTTAGACATTTTTAAAAACTCACTCATGTAAAATATCATCTGACAAATGAACATAGCTGTACCTAATTCAGTATTTGGTAAACCATGAATCCTAAGGAGTTCTTATAATTATTTTATTTTTATGTATGTGTGGCAATATGAATGGGTATTGTGCATCACATTTCTAATCACAGGTATCTTTTATATTGTTCCTGTTTAAGGAGAATCCCAACAAGGAAGCAGAGACCGCAATATGCTCTTGGTATTGTGACACTTTTTCCGTTGTTCAGAGATTTTCAAAGAAGGGCTATGTAAGAGTAAATTATTTCGCTAACATGTTTCACTGCAATCATGAAAGGTGCAGTCTTCCTAGAACCAAAAAGCAGCATACACATTGTCCACAAAGAGTAAGTTATAATAAGGTCTCCTAGGGACTGTACCATCTTGTCTGGGTTTAGTGTTATGCCAGTTGTCCTTTTTACACCACAACACCAGATGGCTCTGTTCAGTATATCGGCTGCTGTGCAACACAAACAAATTTGAAACCTCATTGATTGTGCCTTGCAAATGTTTGTTTTTATTTCTGTAGGAGCACTTCTGCGATCCTGATGGTGGAACTGACTACATTGCATGGCGCCTTAAGACTGTGCAGAGCAGCATATCCCAACGTACCCATGCCTGGATGCCAGCACCCGCAAGAGAGATGAAATTGGCTTTGGGCCTTCCTTGAATATATGTACCTATCATGAAGAGCAACTTGATGAAGATGCTGTAAGAGAGGCCATTGCCTTTCTTACCCATTCTTCGGATGAAGCACAGATCTTCCGGAAGATGATAGAGACTTTTCATCACAGACATGCACTCGTCCATGACCCAAACAAGACTGCAGATATTCTAAAGATCTTTCCCCGGTTTTTAAACACCAAAGGACTGGTAAGTTGAATGGTTTTCCCCTGCTGTGTTTCAAATAGGGAACCACTGAAATGCGTGTTTTGTACTGAATATTCAGGACTTGTTTTTCTCAGCTACTAGTTTAGGATGACCTTTTTTATGGTAAGGGAAAGCTAGTTGAGGGAGTTGGGTATTCTGGTGAGGGATTATTAGTGTTCTAATGATGTTTGTGTCTTGAAGGTTAACCAAGACTTTAAACTGCGCTTTGATGCAAAGACTGCTTCAAAACTGCTGGAAAGGTGGGACGCAACAATCAAGCAGAAGGTCATCAAAGAAGCCATGTCCCTTACTTAGACTCCTGCTGTGTGTTCCCTTCTTCGGTCAGCGAGAAACGAGAAGGACAGTGAAGATTGCTCTAGGAAGAAATTCAGCTAGCTTATAATGTGTAGAACTTTGAACTTGGTATGTACTCGTCGGTTCTGTAGTAACTATAATGAACATGCCTAATGTAGTTATAGTGTTTGCGTGTGTGTGTATATATATATATATATATATATATATATATATATATATATATACATAAATATACACGCATACACAGCTCTGGAAAAAATTAAGAGACCACTGCAAAATTATCAGTTCCTGGTTTTACTAATCATAGGTATGTGTTTGAGTAAAATGAACAGTTTTGTTTTATTCTATAAACTACTGACAACATTACTCCCAAATTCCAAATAAAAATATTGTAATTTAGAGTATTTATTTGTAAAAAACAACAACTGGTCAAAATTACCAAACAAAGATGCATTGTTTTCAGGCCTCAAATAATGCAAAGAAAACAAATTCATATTCATTTTTCAACAACAAAATACCAATGTTTTAACTTTCAGAACTCAATATTTGGTGGAATAACCCTGATTTTTTATCACAGCTTTTATGTGTCTTGGCATGCTCTCTACCAGTCCATCACATTGCTGTTGGGTGATGGGTGACTTTATGCCACTCCTGGCACAAAAATTCAAGTAGCTCAGCTTTGTTTGATGGCTTGTGAACAACTATCTTCCTCTTGATCAAATTCCAGAGGTTTGCAATGGGGTTCAGGTCTGGAGATTGGGCTGGCCATGACAGGGTCTTGATCTGGTGGTCCTCCATCCACACCTTGATTGACCTGGCTGTGTGGCATGGAGGATTATCCTGCTGGAAAAACCAATTCTCAACAACAGTATGTTAGGTATGACACCTCTCGTGTCATACCTAACACCCAAAACAATTTCTAGAGGTTCAACTATACCCCAGTTCTCGTTAAAGTTTGTTTGTATTCTGAGTTTAAACCAGAAAATGGGTTTTGAAAATCTTCCAATCTTTGCTCAACTGCTGATTTCAAAGGAACACTAGCAGGAATGACTGATAGCACAGTTTGCTTTATTTGGGAATGCATTTCAGTTGCAAATTCTTCCAAATCTGAAACAATGGATGAGACTTGGTTACTTGACACACCACTTCCCTGTAACTTTGAAACAACTGCTGCACATATGTCTTTTATGTTCCCTGTATTAAAACCTGCAACATAGTTCTCAAAATTCCCTGAATGAGTCTTGAACTACAGAACTTGACTCAGAAAAATCTAGCCTTGAGGAATCACCAGAAGGAACATTAAACCCAACAATGTTCCCCAACTCTGGAGCCTGTTTCGAACCGTCCTTGCCGTGCACTTCACAGGCACACCTCACTTTCATGCAGACAACTGTTTACAGCATTGACATTAGGAAAACCACAGAATCGCCTAGTGTCTGAGTCTTGTAAAAAAAGCAACACTGATCTTTGGAGATATTGTAAACATAGAGAATACACACTTGAATATTTTGCTTATCTTGTTGCAAATAATATTATTTTTGTCCCAAGCCTTACTTAGGGGATGACCATATTACTGATGCACTTGATTCAGGAACACCACCAGCTTTTTAAGAAACTGTACCCAGATCATACTTTGTTGCCAAAACACCATTTCATGGTACATATCCGTCTTGTATTAGGAAAATAGGCCCTCTTTTGCATAGTTGGAGCATGAAATATGAAGCAAAACAAACTTTTCAAGAATATTACAAAATCTCTTGCCAATAAACACCAGATGTTAATTGGAAACCATTGGGACACAAACATTTCCTAGAAAAGAATACAGTCCAGTGTGTTTGTTTTCTCTTAATGACTACGAAGAATTGGCAGATTATCTTGAAATTAATGTGAATGAAAATGTGCATTGCACTAACTGGGTCAGGGCTGATGGAACTGAATACAGGGTTGATCTTCTTGTTGCAATGTGATTAAGCATGATGTCTCAGTGTTTTTCAAAATCTCAAAGATTCTGTTACCGAATTAATGTGTCTACTTGGTAGTATATCCATTAATAACAGATTATTTTAGTGAATATTACCATGCATTCAGAGTTTATGATGACGAGGAAAATGAAATTGTCATGAAATTTAATTATTTGCTTTTTTACAAGCCTTTTGACATGCAGTCTGTTTATGGGTCAGATGACAGCATGTATGTAGTACTTTCTCATTGTTTGATTGCTTGACCCAGTACAGAATAAAAGTGGAAAATTGGTTTCATTCTTGATGTTTAAGAATTTATTTCCATGTATTTAATCAGTTTTGTTGTGGGGGGTGGACTTACTATGATAGTCTTATTGGGTAAAATTCTAATTGCCTGTGGTGGTTAACACTGCTTAGTCCTACACATAATTGGACATCAAACCTGCTACTACTATATGTAGTGTTATAGAAACACTGTTCAGAGTTGCCATTTCACTCCTCAGAGGAGGTAATCACTCTTGTGTAGTGTGTATGAAACACTGTCCACAGTTGTATTTTAACTCTTCGAAAGGATGTAATCACTCTGGTGTAGTGGTAAATAAGCACTGTGTGGAGTTGGGTATTAAACACCACTAGAGTAAATCTAGTAACTCGGTGGTAGAGTAAAAACTGTTACACTAGTGTGAGTGTTAAATTAACACTGCTCAGTGAGAATTATATAAACACTGTGATAGAGTTTAAATTGACACTCAATTTAACACTACTGTTACTGTGCAGGAGAGATAACCACTATGCCAACTTCAAAAAACAAAATCAGGTTTCCAGAAAAACAAAGGAAACAGGCAGAAACAGAAAAATTCAGAAAAATGACTCAATTTTTTTTTTCCCAGAAAAAAAACAAGAAGGATTTGAGTTGCAGACGGCCTGCCGAAATGAGTAGCCTAGCTAGCCAATATAGCTAGTTTGATAGCTTGCTAGCTACAGGTAGCTGCCTATCTAGGACTCACTCAAATCGGTCAGAGCAGTAATTATTAACATTGATGATGAGCTACCACTACCAGCTATAGCTAGCTAATTAGCTATTATTTAGATATTTATATAAATGTATTCCCAAATATTTGCATGATACTTTTTAGCTAGGCAGACTAAAATAAAAACCTAACATGTAGCCTACCTATCCATACTGTAGATTCTACTACTACTACCTCTGTAGACAAAGATCCCAACATGTGTCTACTATATGTTGAAACAGCTGTCCTTGGAGGTGAGGAAGTTGTTTTGTAGCAGCATAACTAGACCATTTATAAATTGTAAAGTTAGGCACATGACTTAGACACACTTACATACGTATTATATTGGGTATTGCCGCTGTCGGGCGGAAACCTTGTATCTCCAAAATTGCAACTTTTCAGGAAATGAAAAAAACTCTGTGTTTTTGAAATAATTGAACACAGCAGCTTCAACATTGGTATTCTGTCTTTATATATGGTCAGACACTTGCATCTGTTATTATTAATATTTTACCAAAATCAAGCTCAAACGTAGCTACGAGGTTTTTGAATAGCAAATGGCGAGATATGTGTTTTGTCCATTATTGATTAGAACGGCTGCATCTGAAGCAGTAAGTGCATCGCATTATGTTATCATCAACAAGGTTACAAAGCTTATTGTAGCTATGTGTGCTCTGTTTTCCTGTTGTTGAATACATTTGGTCAAAATCTCTTGTTATAAAAGATTAAGTGCTATGAATAGGCTATTGAAGAGAGTATTGTCTGTTATTAGTCGGCAAATGCTAGACTAAACTGTACTCCAACCCAGTGTTGCCAGAAATCACAAGAGAAACAAGCAACCGGGACTGTCAAAAGAAGCCCAAAAGAAGGGCAAAAGAAGCAACTTGAAGCTGCAGATGAAGCCCAAAAAACACTGTTTAACACAAACAACGCCTTTGTACTATTTAAGTTTGAGAGAGCCGGTTGCTCGAATAGGTAGGCTACTCTTAACTGAAGTTACGTTCCAAATTTAGCGAACGTATAAAAACAGGTGGGATTATATTTCAAGCCAACCTTTCTTTCACTACATAAGTACTATATTTTCATAATGTTTGTGAACACATTGATGGCGAATACAAAGCTAACAGAAATGTATTTGCCATTATTTGCATACAAAAGTGAATTGATTGAACGCACCACTGAAATAATTTGGGGAAGGGAAATACATATAACATTTGCCTTTTTAGGCTTTGTGTTTCTCGATTAAAGAAAATGCTATAGGCCTACTTATTCAAACATCCAGTTCTTTATTTAGCCTTGATAAATATTTTCAAACACAATAGCCTACTCACAGGTATTGTAGTGTACACTTGTTTGATTACATGCATTGCCATATTGTTATGATGAGTCGGGGAGAAGGTTGCAGTTCCAAATGCGAAGCATTGGAGGATTTATTTATAAAACAAATACAAGGTTCCAGTAAGGGCTAGGCAGGAGACATTGTCAAAAATCCAGAAACACAGTCGGTAACAGGAAAAACGGCTAAGGTATAAAATAACAAAGGCTAGGCAAAGTCCAGAACAAGAAGGCTAAAATATGTTACACGGGAAAATGTAGGTACTATGGTGTTTTCATAGGAAACCTGTAACGAAGGCTCAGTACCTAGGCGAACGACAAACAATACCTCACAGGGAACTGAGAATGGCCACTGAATAAATAGCCGCACTAAACGAGGAACAGGTGGATCGCATAACACAAATTAAACCAAAACAAACATGTCAGTAAAAACCTAGAATGTCAGAAACTATGGAAAAATAACCAACCTCTAAAGAACAAATGAAAACAAAACGAAACTCAATGAATATACAAATCCCCAAAAAAGCGTATACAAACACAATTATAACGACACACATAATCCCATATAAAACCTCACACATATAAATAAAAAATAAATTAATTAATAATACATAGATATAAAAACAAGTAGTCCATCATAAAATAAAAGATTGCACCTCACATGAAATCAGACAAAATCGCCTTGTTACTGTTTAGCTTCAGCTCTGCTGTGCGCGGAACATCTTCATTCAAGATGGAGGCGAGGTGGAGTTACGAGGTTTTGCCGACAGTTCGAGGAGCTAATGGAGTTACGAGGTTTAGTCACAAGCTCTATTTAATACATTTCATTGGTTAAATATTTGTAAAACCCACAGACAGACGTAAAGGGTGACCAATAGCGTTGATTCATGAAAAAAATATAAAAATGACAAAACATGGAGATACAAGGTTTCCAATTTGTTTACTATTCAAATGTTTTTTCTTCCAGTAGTAGATTTTTAGTATGGTAACCTTTATAGGAGCGAACATTAAACCTGAAATTCCCTTTGTTTACTCACTTCCTAGTGCCTAGAGAGCCCCAGGTAGGCAGAATCTCAGCAGAAAGCTGTCAGACTGACTCTGATGCAGAGAAGAGCAGGAAGGAGGAAGAGGAGTTAAAGAGTAGCAGCAGAGCCAGCGAAGGAGTGACAGAATAGATTGAACAAGCAAGTAATAAGGGAAACAAAGAGTATGGACAGATTAGAAGTGAGGAAGATGAGGTTTTAGGTGATCCAGTACTGTGGCCAGAGAAAGTACAAGACCATGAAAGAGAAGCTATTGTTCGCAGACTAGCCAGTTGGTGTGGTGAGGAGACAAAACTGTATGAAATCATGCCCCCTTACTCAGAAGGTAAGCCATTCCCCAACTATTTACAGTGGAGTAAGTCAGCAAAGAGATATGGTGCAGAGAGACTAGCTTATTTATAGTTAGAGTGTAAAGGCATTATATTGCATTCTATGTGTTCTTTTTCTCATGAGCAAAGTTAACCATCACCCAGTTCTCTGAATAGTATGGATGGCTATAAGATATCATCAGCGAAATGGAGAATGTATAACAAACTACCAGAGCAAGAGGATGGTGGGTCTCACAAGAACTGCTACTGGAAATGGAAAAATCTGCAGCATACCGTAACAACAGCAACAGGTATACTGTAGACAGTCAGCTGCGGAAACAAATCCAGTCAGAAATGTATAAAAACAGAGCATTTCTAGAAAAGATTTTGGATGTGACACTGTACTTAGCATCCAGGAATCTGCCATTCTGGGGAAAATCACTCAATCTTAATGGACATTACCATTTGCTGACTTGAACTGTTGTCAAATTATGACCCGCTATTACTTGAGCAGTTACAGAAAGTCAGGGACAAAAAGAAAGGAGCACGACTGACTCATTACCTCAGCCAAAACAAGTTCACAGGAATATGTGTTAAAAGGGTTTTGAAAACAATACTTCATAAAAGAGAAGATGCAATCCATTACTCAGTTATATGATTGGTTTATATGATGCAACTCCAGACATTTCCCATACTGGGCAAAATGTATTATTGGTGAGATATGTACACAAAGATAAAGTTCAGGAAACAGGTGAATGGGAAATAATTGAAAGTTTTCTTCAATTTAAAGACTTTGCTAGAAAGACAGGCAGTGAAATTTCTGAAATAATTTTGAGTGCAGTGGAAGGGCATGGTATTGACATAGTAGATTGCTGTGGTCAAGGCTATGATAATGGTGCAAATATGTTAGGGAAAGTGAAGGGAGTTCAAGCACACACTGCAAAAGTATCCACTGGCCACATACTCACTGTTTGCCTCCCATACTCTTAATCTTGTTGGTGTACATGCAACTCAGTCATGCCCAGAAGTACCAACCTTTTTTGGCTGTGTGAATTGTCTTTACAATCTGTTCAGTGCCAGCCCAGAGCAATGGGCCATCCTCAAGGAATAGACTGGCTGCTGTCTTAACCGCCTTTCAGACACGCGATGGAGTGCGCATATTGCTGTGGTCCAACCTGTGGCAACTCATTTACCATCTATCAGTAAGGCCCTAGACATACTTCTTGCTAACTGCAACCTGACAAATAAAGCCAAATCTGAGGCAAAGGATCTGAAAAGCTACTTGATGTGTTTCAAGGCTATCTTACTGCTCACTTTGTGGGTAAATGTTTTGAGAATAGAAGCCAATTCTTCAGTCAGGAAATATTTCTCTGGACAATGAAGTAGCTCATATTAAGGCACTACAGGAAGAAATACAGGCTCTGCGTAATCAATGGGATGCTCTTCTGGCAGAAGCCTCCATGGTGGCAAATGAAATGTGCGTTAAGTACCAGGCTTGGAATTTCGTCATTTTAAGGGCAAGGCCATTTGGCCTTCGGTGTCACAAAAATGTTTAGGGCACTAAGGCCACATGCCAGGGCACAAAGGCCATTGAGTGAAATAGGAGGATTTGGAGCTTACAAATACACAATTTGAATTGCTGATAAGAACAAGAAACCAAGCCTAGTTCAGCCGGCCCGCAATAGAATGTGTTGCCACCTCAAGATTCGAACCCTGGTCACCCACATGAAAGACTGTGTCGTTAACCACTACACCACAGAGCTGTACATCTGCTGGGTGTCAGTATAGCCTCTTGTCTCTATCCTGAACAAATCCTCTTTTGCCACTGGCCGTTTTAATAGTTAATTGGCCATTAGTGAATGACATTGATACAGTTAAACTGACTAACGTTTCTTACTAAGTTTACCTCCACCACAAATAGCGGCTATGTACTGCGTTTGCCACTGGTCGTTTCAACAGCGTATTAGCCAGTAATAAGTTTTACCGGTATCTAATAACTTACTGGAACAGTCATAAGAATTGAGCAATTTCTAGCGAGTCTGCCAAAGCTATTTCATTTCATGGCATAAGAACGTATTTTTTTTATTTCATGGCAAAACAACATACTTTTTTCTTTCATTCGTGAATGACATTTATACAATAACTATCAATAAAGGCGATGATAAATAACTTTTTCATCAAGTGAAAAGAGGAGAGAATTGTGGAATCTACCAGAAATAATTAATACATGTCATTGCTCTGAATAGATTCGAACTTAGGTCTACCACATGAGAGGCACTGTCTTTAACCACTACGCCACAGCATTAAACTTTTCTGCAGTCGCTAGACTCCATTGAGGATTGTGTTAAACTGACTAACGTTTCTTATTAAGTTTACCTCCACCACAAATAGCGTCTATGAACTGTATTGTTTTTGCCACTGGCTGCTTTAACAGCTTACTAGCCAGTAATAGGCTTACTAGTATCTACTAACTTCCTAGGAATAATCATAAGAATTGAGCAATTGCTAGCGAGACTGAAGATGAACTATTCCATGCCAGAAACAGTCGCAATATAACCGTATACAGTTTCAGCCAGCAAAGTTTTCGCCTATACAGAATAATTCATAATGCGTACTTCGCTTCGCCTGCGAGGAGACACGATATCGGGACCTATAGTTCACAAGTCTGCTTCTCTAACCACTACGCTATTTAACAAGGGTCGGTCGGTCGGTGGCTCGCTCGCTCACTCACTCACTCAGTAAGAGACATTCGCTCTTCTTAGCCAGCTCCGCTTACGCGGTCCGGCAAAAAACACATTAACTTTTTTAATATCATACTTTCAAAAATAACTTATAACTTTTATGGTTTTTCCACATAAAAAGTTCAATTATCATGTTTTAATCCTTGAAGTTACATCAACTCCTCCCTCAATTTTTTTATAGATTATGGAATTTGTTTAATTTCATGCATTCACTTGACTACAACAAACAGGCATTGGTATTGACAGTAAAGTAACATTAAGGCTAGCTAGCCAGAAGGCTAACATTACCTGAGTTACACAAGAAGTAAACCGCAAAGTGCCCTTTACCATCACAATCACCTGCGCTAATAAGTATGACTTACATAAACATATGTATTGACATGTTTGTGCACGGAGCAAGTAATGTTCATTTTTTTATTTTTCACCACAAACGCTACCATGTCTTGTGATGTCAAATCTAACGTTACTTCTCGTTCGCTCACAAAAGCATTCAGGTGTATTCTCCCATTCAAAGGACGGAACTTTCCCACTTCCCAGTTGCTCATGAACGCACCTTCCAAAGCGGAGAGGTTTGATTAAGGTAAGCACTAAATAAGTCAGAAATTTCTCGATTGATAACTAGCTAGCTTGCTTACCTGCATGTAGTCCGTTCTTATGGTTGTTCTCAGTTGCGAACTACAAACAAACTTACAAACAAAAAAAATGCCTGCTGACCGTGAGATTTTCACAGTAGCAGGGGCACAAAAGGCCATGGTGGCCGTAGAGCGTACAATGATTATCGGGACTTCACGGCCAGAGCAAAGGGCAACTACGGCCACAGCTGTCGTGAAATTCCTACGCTGGTAACTACTCAGTTTTACAGTAAACAGAGGAGCCACCAGAAAAAAGGAACCGTCTCCCAGATGAGACTGAACATGACATAGCAAATAAACAGAAGTCAGACACTGGATTTCGCAACACAGCGTTTTATGTGGCCCTGTATAGTATAATCAGTAATATGGATATGTGGTTTCACACGATTGCAGCTATATGCTAGGAGTTTTCAGCAATACTTACGCAAATTTGGTTGTCAGTCATTTTCCTAAATGTATCTGGCCACAAACTGAAAAACAAGTACTATAAGGTTCTCACAGATGGATTTGAAAATCAAGTTTCAAGGTTTATTTGTCAAATGCACCGAACAACACAGTGTCATCCTGCACAATGAAATTCTTTGCGACATGGCATCCGAACAACTACATAGAGAAAGTTACGAAGTAGAATATATAGGCAAAAATATAGCCAGACAAAAAAAATTATAATTTACACAACACTATACATAACACTGTACACAAGCGGCAGTTAAAAAAAAGAGTCCTGTACACTAGCAGCAATCTGGGTAGTATTTTTCGACCTTATAGACATGCAAGTATGGCAGTAATTAACATAATGTAAACCGGCAGCAATTTGGAAGAATTTTTTGAATATTATAGGTACATATGAGAGTAAAAAAGCTTATGAATGGTGGCATAGCACACTACAACAACATAAATAAATGAATACACAGCAAAAAATACAGCAAGAAAATAAAGCAATAATATTCATAATACTGTACACTAGCAGCAGTTTAAAAAGAGTACTGTTAAGGTTAGGGATGGGCGATACCACTGATTTTCTTTTCAATCCGATATCAAGTAATACCAAGGCTAGTATCCCGATACCAGTACTGATACCGATACTTTTAAAAGTCTTGTGTACGTATTTGCCGGTTGTAATGAAAGGAAAGGACAGTCAAATATGCCTCTGTTGACCTGAAAATCCAAATTTCTGTTGTGAGAACTACACTGTCCGCACGTTGTAATGTTGCCCTTACTATGTCTTGACAGTCTTTATACTGGTCTGCAATTGTATCCTCCATCAAGCATTTTGCGGCTTGGGATTTTATAGTACCAATCAAGGGACTTTACAAATACCTTAAAACTGGGCTGCCCAACCCTGTTCCTGGAGATCTAGGCCCAATCCCAATGTCCACACTCACAGACTCACGGACTTTGAAGCGTGTTCTCGCTAAGTCTGTGAGGGCTTAGGGCTGTCCCACTGTCAAATCGTCAAGTGTGCAAGGGCTGTATCGCAGTCATTTTGAGCCCTTTATGCACCCTTTTCGTAAGTCCGCATTTCTGCAGACTTTGCCTGAGGGAATTGCCCACAGTTCATAGCGTTGTGACGTGAAACGCGGGGGTTACCAGGGGAAGCCCAGATGCGAGAGAAAAATCCCGACAAACCCGCCTTATAAGAGAAGAAGAACGGTAAACTGCACTACATTAACAAGGATTTAAGATGGGACATAGAACACATGAAATCAGAGGAATGTAATCACCTTATTACATACCTAGTATATTCAACAATTTATTTTAGTTTTTGCTTAACAATGCTGTTTTGACCAAAAATAGTACATTGATTATTGACAAATATAGATTGTTATTGACAATTACCTCTTGTCCACTCTGTAGGGCAAGAGCCTGCAATACATATAAATCAGGCAGTCGGTCTATTAAGTGCATTGACCACGAAGAAAGTAAAACACGTGAAATAAAAAGTCCCAAACCCACAATAGTGTGCAACGTTTCAGCGTTGTGAAGGTAACATGATAAAGTCGCAAAGTGCCGTCCCATTACTATTTATAACATTTTGCACTCAATCACTTACCAGGTAATGTCAGTTAAGTCTGTGAGGGTTCAGGGCTTAGGGGGGACATTGGGATTGGGCCCTACTGTCCTGTAGGTTCTCCCTCCAACTCTAATTTAGCACACCTGATTCTAATAATTAGCTGGATGAAAGGTTAACCGGGTTAGTCACAGGAACAGGGTTGGGCAGCCCTGCCATAAAATCTCTGTCTTCAACAATCGAGATTGGCTTGAGGTCCTTCACAGTCATCTCTCCCAGGCTTCTTGTAATCTCTGCTGCTCTTTGGGAGTCATCTATTGGGAAAAAAATCCTACAAGCTAAACTTAATGTTTTTAAGTCTTTATCTGGGCCATATAACTCACATACAACCTAAAATGGTTAGACGAAGTAGCTATGCAAATATTGAAGAGTTTAAGAGTTCCAAAATGCATTACACAATATGATAAGTGACACGTATGTGATAGAATGATGGCGTAAGAGTTGTATTTCTTATAGATCATTGAGTCTTTACTATGAGAACATTTTATGAGATATTTTCTATGCTTTAGAAATCCTGAGCAATACATATGAGTTTCTCCTCAAAATGGATTTAATGAATTCAGATATTGTTTGAAAATATGCCCAACTTTTACATAGTTGGGAATATTAACCTTAGTCGATGTATCAGAGAATTAGTTTACATGTAAATGCACCCATTGTAATATTCTGCACTGTGATATTTTGCAAAAAAAAATAGCATTTCCTGCTTTGTATTGAAATTATTAAAATAAATGAATATTATCCATACACTATACTGTGTATATACATATGGCTTGTGTCAGACAACTCTGCCTCACTGTCATCAAAACTAGGGCTATTTGCCTGCGTTCTCTCCTTTGATCGCCTCCGCTGTAGTACTTCATTGTGCTTTTTTATGTGGTTGATTCTTATGTGTTTTAACAAGTATTAACAAAATATCGCACAGACTTTTTACTAAGATCACGTTGCTTCACGTTTGATTACTGGAGTGAAATAATTTTCCATTCTACCATTAACGCACTGGTAACCTCATCAACTCCTAGTTCTTTAAGTACTAGTAAGAACTAGTTCCTATAAACAATTTTTTTTCAGCACCGGAAACACATTGAGTTGATAAAATAATTAATAATAATTATAACTGGTTACTGAAAGCACTTACAGCTCTGGAAAAAATTAAGACACCACTGCACCTTTTTCTTTCCTTTACAAAAAAGTTGAAAAGGAAGGTTTTGAGTGAGGAACACAGGGGTTAAAATAAAGAGACCACTGCAAATTGAACGCTTCTGTTCCTCACTCAAAACTCTCCTTTTCAACTTTTTTGGAAAGGAAAGAAAAAGGTGCAGTGGTCTCTTAATTTTTTCCTGTATATCGATATTTTTATGTAAACATCGATTCTCTAAAAGAAACATGAGAATCGAAATATCGGTACTTTGGTATCGATCCGCCCATCCTTAGTTAAGGTGCTTACACACCGGAACCGGCAACCGCTGCCTCCTCCATTACTTTCAATGAATGCTCGACGGCAGTTTTGCCTCCAACCCTGGCGGCAGCGGCAAGCTGAAGCAAGGCGGCTGCCGCCCACGAGAATGCGCACAATATTTGATCCTGCCGCCGAAGCTCAAACATATTCAACTTTTGCCTCTTGCCGCTGGACGGTAGCCAATCAGAGATCGTGCTTTTGTCACTATCGCAACAATGGAGGATTTAATAATGCTGGTGCCAGAGTACTCGGAGTTAAATTACACAACGTCCAAGAATTATAAAGATCGAATTGGCCGTAATTCCCTGAACGAAGGCACATAATGGTTTGGCTTGTCGTTTGCGTTTGCCATATTTACGAGGCTGCATCAAGTGTACCTGGCTACTTCCGTTGCTATAGTTATGGCTCCAAGGTCCATTCCGGGGGAAACTCAGAGTTTAGAATTTTAGTTCCACACACAAAAAAGTTACGTGCGTGGTGAAACTAGACTATATTCATTTGGATCACAACACGTACCAAACCGTTATTTCACATTTAGTTTAGTTATGTACATATTACTGAAACTGAAATTATAATATTAACATACTTGACGAACTGATAAGACAAGGCAGAGTAGATGTTGACCAAAACGTGAATGACATCACTGTGACTCGATCCCCAGAAAAACACTCAACATTTCTGCATCTTTGCATGCCGCCCTAATTGCCGCCGATTGATTAGTAAAAACGAGGCATTTCAGCTGGTGGTTGCCGGTTTCGGTGTGTAAGCAGCTTTAAACTAGCAGCAATATTGGTAGTGGTATTGAAATGATAGATATGGCAAGTCTGGCAATAATATACAGCTCTGGAAAAAATTAAGAGACCGCCTGCACCTTTTTCTTTCCTTTCCAAAAAAGTCGAAAAGGAAGGTTTTGAGTGAGGAACAGAAGGGTTAAAATTAAGAAACCACTGCAAATTGAATGCTTTTGTTCCTCACTCAAAACTTTTCTTTTCAGCTTTTTTGGAAAGGAAAGAAAAAGGTGCAGTGATCTCTTAATTTTTTCCGGAGCTGTACATAACACTGTAAACTAGCAGCAATTTTTGAAAGAATAGGATGGGGAGTATTGGACCCAGATGGTGGCGCTTGTACATCGTGAGGCTCAGCGTCTACCCAGATTTTGCAAATTAGCATTAATTTACTTAATAGTTCTTATTCACTCAGTACAGCCTAGCACACACTCTATACAGCTGATAAGAACTCCTGAACATTGGAGCACAATGCACAGAAATAGTTTTTGACAACTTCCAACTTCCACCGGAGATCGCAAAGACGCCCCGGGAGACGCTATTCACATCGCCGACAGGAAGTGCCCAGTGGCGGTGTCGAAATCATAAACAAAGGCGTGGGAAGCGTGGAGGACACCAGGCGAGGCTAATGCTAGCAATCCATCGGCCTTCTCTACCTAGCCTTTTCCTCACTAATGGTCACTGGCGAACAAGATAGACGAAATACGACTGAGAATCATCTCACAAAAATTTATTATGGATTGCAGCATCATGATATGTCGTTGTTAAACCATCATGAAACGTGGTTTAACAACAACATACCCGACAACATAACAGAGCTGGAAGGGCGCAACTTCTTCAGAGCAGATCGGATTGAGGAGGACTCCAGTAAGTCCAGAGGAGGTGGGCTTTGTATTTATGTAAACAAAACATGGTGTACAAACACTAACTTAACCGGGAGTCACTGCCCAACCAATCTGGAGGACCTGATGATCAGATGCAGGCTTTTTTACTTGCCTCGGGAGTTATTGTTGTTACTACAGTCTTCATACCCGGGATGCTAATGCTGAACTAGCAATGAAAGAACTGCAGGCTGCTATTAGCAAACAGCAGACAGAACACCCGGATGGTATTTTGTGATTGCAGGGTCAACCATTCAAATCTGAAAAGTGTTTTTCCCAAATTCCACCAAAATGTCTCCTGCCCCACCACAGGAGACAGTACACTAGAGCATGTGTACACAAACATTCCGATGGCTTAAATAACCATTCCCCTCCCCCACACGGGAAAGTCTGATCTTCTTTCACTGCTTTTACCTCCCAAGTATTTACCCCTCATTAAACATGTGAAACCGTCATTGAGGACAGTGAAAGTGTGGCCAGAAGGGTCAGACTCATTTCTACAGCACCAGTTTCAATACAGACTGGAATTTGTTTGCCACTAAAGCCACCCTTGACTCCCACACGGACATTGAAACATATGCTTCCTCCATTCTGGATTACATTTACATCAACAATGTCACCACCCATAAACTAATAAAGACATTCCCCAACCAGAAGCCGTGGATGAACAGAGGTCTGACAACTGCTAAAGGCACGCAACGCTGCTTTCAGATCCGGTGATGCGGAGGCCTACAGCTCATCCAGGGCCAACCTGAAAAGGGGCAAGATGGCTAAAAATGACCATAAACTGCGGAATAAGGAGCACTTCAACAACAACTCCGAACCCCAACGCATGTGGCAGGGCATCCTAGCCATCACAGACTACCGGCCAAAGAACCCTACCCCCACAGCCAGCGACGTCTCCTTCACGAACGAGTTAAACAGTTTCTACGCCTGCTTCGACAGGGACAACAAAAAGCCAGCCATTAAAGCTGAACTGTCCCAGACGATCCCCCCCAGACTATCCACCGCAGATGTGTCGTCTGCACTGAGCAGGGTGAATGCACGCAAGGCTGCTGGTGCTGATGGTGTCCCCGGGCGTGTGCTCAGAGTATGTGCTGGGCAGCTGGCCGAGGTCTTTACTGACATTTTCAACCTGTCACTGGCCCAGGCATTTGTCCCAATGTGCTTCAAGACCACAACCATTGTGCCACTGCCGAAGCGGTCGACTGCATTTAGCCTGAATGATTTCTGACTTGTTGAACTCACCCCCACAATCATGAAGTGCTTCGAAAGGCTAGTTCTGGCCTACCTTAAGTCCTGCCTCCCCCCAACACTGGATCCCTACCAGTTTGCCTACTGGTCAAACTGGTCTACAGAGGATGCCATCTCCACAGCTTTACACTCTGCCCTTACCCAGCTGGACAAAACCAACACCTATGTGCAAATGCCATTCATAGACTTTAGCTCAGCATTCAATACAGTCATCCCCTCTAGGCTGGTCAACAAACTCCATGACCTTGGGATCAGCCCCTCTCTGTGCAACTGGACTTTGGACTTCCTAACCAACAGACCCCAGTCTATCAGGTTAGATAACTTCACCTCCTCCACCCTGATCCTGAACACTGGTGTTCCACAAGGCTGTGTGCTGAGCTTCCTTGCACGGAGGGGAGATGGCAGCTGATGACGCACTCCGCAGACTTTACCATCCCCTGGAGGGACTTGCGGTCAGCAGCGGAGCAGCTGCCGTACCAGGCAGTAACGCAGCCTGAGAGGATGCTTTCTCCTGTTGAACTTACCCAGGAATGCCCACATAATGTCTTGACAATAAAGTTGCAGTTTCACAGGTGCTTGTTCTCTGTAGGTACCACATGTATGCCTGCAGTCCACATAGTTCAGGAATTTTTTATTTTGGGTATATTATTTAGGCATAGATTTAGGAAGATGGTTATCCTTGTTTTTAAGAATTGGTAATCAATTCTTTAATCTGAAACATGATTAAATTAATCTGAGACCTGACATCATTGGTAATTTCTTTATTGAAACTGACTACAGTACCATAAATTAAAAAATGAGTCAGCAATTTTGTAGTTATTTATAATAAAACATCAAAAAATATCATGACACAGACAGCTTTTGTAAACATTAAGAAACAAAAATGTTTGCAATACTGTTACTATAGGCAAAGGATGAAGGTGGAAACTAGAATCTGCATAATTGTGGTATAGAGCAACAGAAGCATATAGTTAGTACATTTAATTACACATATAGTTCAGTACGTTATTTTTATCTAAAACATCTGATTTCTATGTTAGGGGCACAGTAGGGTTTTTTTTCATGGGGCCCCAGAATTCTGACAACTCCCCTGACAATTCTGACAACCACCATTATATGCTATAAGATGAACAAAAGCTTAGCCAAGAAGATTGCAATATTGTCCAGTTCATATCAAACCAGGTTGAAGCTGATTGACTCACAAAATCTTTGACAAGTTCCACGCCCAGTCTTTTTTCAATTGCGAATCAAATGTGCATTGCGCAGGGTCGAAACAGAAAGATAATGATTGAATAAGAGGACACAAACAGCAATACACACATCAAAGACCGGAAAAATAAAGATGCTACAAAAGCTTTTGCGTTCACCTTCATGTCCTTAGAAAAGCTACTGCACTAGCCCAAGTTGAGATGCCACAGAAAAGTAATTGCATATTCTACCCAAAACCCAAGCTTCCATTCATCAGAATCCGAGAGGTAGCGTCGCTCACTGTCCTGGATTCCCCCACTGCTTTTGTGTGGAGAGAGAGAGGATTGATAGTCTGAACAATGTTTTGTAAAAATGAAGTATTGCTGCAGTACAAGCAAGCCATTTCATATGGTATGACTCATACAGAAGCTTTGTTCAGTGGATTCTTTTTCTGGTCATATTTGATTGCAGGTTAATCTCTTTCTTAAAGGTCATGTAAAATATTATGGTAAACATTAAATTAATGAAAATACAAAATACTTTTGAGTCATTAAAGAAGACTCTCATAAATGAAGTAAACATTCCACTCAAGTCCTACCTTTACAACAAAGGTAAACTCTAAAGTTAGATGAGATCCCACTTTGTTCTGCCATTCTTCAAAGTGTTAAGCTCTGTTAACCCAGAAATTGTGGAGCATAATTTGGTTAGCTGCGTGATTAAAACATCCTTACCAGTATCTAAGAGGTCACCCCACCTGTGGTAAAAATACTAGGGATTTGTCTGGAGCAATTCTTACTCTCAAATTCAGACAAAGCTATAAAAGAAAGACCTGACAATCCTTGGTATCACAATTGCTCTTTTTTTACAACGTTTTTATTCTCAGTGCTGTGGTTTCCAATTTGTGATTAAGGCCCTACTTCACTGCAGCAACTCCCACCAGACTCAGGATAGTTGATGTTCAGATATGTCTTCCGAAGCACTTCCAATGCACACTCAACTGATGTGCTGGAGGAAACAGTTTCTAGTCTTTTACCTTGATTGAACTCAGAGGCGCAAAAAAACTGACTGCAGTGAGACAAAGCAAACATATTAGATTACTAACCCCCAATCCCAAATGTTGCACAATTCACGGGTTAAAAATTGTAGTTCTAAATTTTTGTGAGGCTTGTTGACATTGTTTACATTTACAACCTATATTTTGGGACAGTTGACCTAAACATATGAGTCATATATAATTTTGGCTTTCAATTATTAATTTATATAAAGTGTTTGCAATCAAGAATCTGTCTTAATTTAATTAACCCCCCAATCATGATGCGTGTAATAAACATGTAGTGGAATCCCAAACACAGACTAATGCAGCTTGTCATCTCACCAGCAGATTATTTGGTCTGCATGTAGAATCTGACAACGGGAGATAAACACATTTGTCAGAGTACTGAATCAGGGAAAAAGGTGTATTATATGTCATACTATAATACAGTGATCAATAAAATAAACTGTACTTTTATTTCATCTAGGAGTACCATAGTTCACCTTCAAAGTGTTTTTATCTTTCTTGTAAAATCAATAATCCACAGGCAGACAGAGGGGTCATGCAACTGAAAACAGAGAAAACCTGCTATGTTTTGTGTAGAATAAACATGTTTGAAGGATAATTTGTTCATACTGTGAGATGTATTGTCAATATCTATACAGTCAATAATATGACGTTAATTTTGTTTTAGAAGTATGGGCTATTTAAATATAGAAAATTTGATGTCCCTTAATATCTAGATGAGCTTAATTGTAACAAAACATACCTTCAAACAATAATAATATAACTGGAACCTCACAGTTTGTGTTACTATTTACGATTACGTTTGGTATGAACATTTCCACAGTGCTATTTCGTTCAGTATGAATATATACTAGTGCTATTGGTCCTTAATGACTCGTGATTACATTCAGTTTCAATATATGAAAAGTGCTGTTAACCTATCATTGAAAAACCACCTGCTAGGAGCAGTTACGAAACACCCGCACAATTATGCCCAATGGCTTGCTCAATTAAAACTAAATTTGAGAAAGGGGGTTGACATTTTAGAACATGTATTTTGCATGTTCATGCTAGGTGTTGACATATAGCCTATTCCAAATGATATTTTGACCCTTGAGCCCAAGAACTCCTTAAAGTTCCATCAGTCATAATGAACAATAAGTCAATAAAGTGAGGAGAGTTAGTCCTTAAGGACCAATGCTAATTTAAAATGTGTTGACCCTTTACAGTTTTATTTTTTAGCAAATCATTTTATTTTACAGAAAGTCAGGGACAAAAAGAAAGGAGCACGACTGACTCATTACCTCAGCCAAAATGAGTTCACAGGAATGTGTTAAAAGGGTTTTGAACACAATACTTAATGAAAGAGAAGATGCAATCTATTACTCGGTTATATGATTGGTTTATGTGATGCAACATTAAAATAATAATAAAAAAATATATATCATTAAAAAAATAAAGGAAGTAAAAATAATAAGCAAAATATAAAATCACAATGATAAAATATTAGCGAAAGCCATCTTATGAATTGGGTTTTTAGGGAAGATTGAAAAGAATGCACTGACATAGCATCTCTGACATTCTGAGGTAGGCTGTTCCAGTGTCTAGGAGTCCGTATAGCAAAGGCCCTGTTCCCTTTAGTTTTCAGTCTAGACTCCGGAACAGCCAGAAGTCCTTTTTCAGCTGATCTGAGAGACCTAACCGTGCAGTATGTGTTTAGCATGTCACTAATGTAATCAGGTGCCAGACCATGAGGTGCCTTAAAAGTGATAAGTAGAATTTTAAAATCTAATCTGAAATTCACTGGTAACCAATGTAGAGCTGCCAACACTGGGGTTACACGAGACCTTGATTTAGTCCTTTTAAGAAGTCTGGCAGCTGAATTCTGTACAACTTGGAGTGTATCTAGGGACTTATTGCTGAGGCATGTGAACAAAGCATTACAGTAGTCCTAGGTGAAATGAAATAAAAGCATGTATAATTTTCACAGTGTCATCAAAAGATAAAACCGATCTTATTTTGGCAATATTTCTAAGTTAAAAAAAAAGCATGGCTGCACAAGTTTTTTGCGTTATATTCAAAATGTAAGTCTGGATCGAAGAAAACTCCCAAATTTCTGGCCACAGGCACAATATATTTTGCTAGCAATATTAGAGCCAACCGAACTTCATCCAAAATAGATCGGGGGCCAATAATTAAAACTTTTGTTAACTGAAGAAAATTATTGGACATCCAGTTTGTAGCGTCTTCCAGGCAATTATGCAGAACACAAATTGCCCAAGTCATTTGGCTTAACCAAGAAATACAACTGCGTATCATCTGCATAACAATGAAAAGAAATGTCATGCTGACGAATTATACTACCTAATGGACATATATATAGAGAAAACAGGATTGGCCGTAGGATGGAACCCTGCGGAACACCACATATGACAGGCACAGAGGAAGACATATAATTGTAAATGGACACTACACATGCTCTATTTGACAGATACAACTTGAACCAATCTAGTGCAATCCCTGAGATCCCAACCCAATTTTTAAGGTTGTCAATTAAAATGTTGTGGTCTATGAGAAACACAAGGGTAAGGCCCCCCATCAAGCCATTCAAACGTCAACAATATCAAGAGGAATTCATGGTTTGGATTCACTCGCTTTACCATTAACGATGTGCATCATCCCCAATGCGTTCTTTGTTCAGAGGTTCTTGCACAGGAAAGTTTAAAGCCACGAAACTGGAAAGACATTTGCAAACCAAGCATCCATTTCATGCCGATAAATCAACATGTTTTTTCTGCGGAAAGGAGGCAGAGCTACATGCTATTAAAATAGTAAACTCCATTAAATCACATCCCAAGAACACCTGGCTGTTCGCCACTCTCTCCTAAGATATGGCCTCGGAACATGAAGCCCTGCTGTTCGATAGATCAGGTGACTTTCACATGGGAAAGTTCTCACCCGCCTGTTTGAGCAGCGTGATGAGGAGTGCATTTTCCTGACTGAGTCTGGGTCCCAACTCACGGACCTACTGACAGATCCCAAATGCTTGATAAATCTTGTGTATATTTGACAAACTTAATGTAGCCTACTTAACTCATCACTTCAAGGCACAAATACAAATAAGGCCACTTGTCACCTGACAAAATCAATGCATTTACAAAAAAATTGGAGAGATGGGCTGTGCAGGCTAAAGGCGTCAGTGTCGTAAGGTTTCCTGAGCTGGAAGAATTTGTGGAGGATAATGAACTGGATCTCAGTAACATGATGGAAATGATCACTTCACATCTTCAAGGCCTTTTGAATCACATTATGAAGTACTTCCCAAATGAGACAACTCCACAACGATATGACTGGATATGACAACCGTTCACAGCAACTGGGGATCACCTGTCATCCGACCTGGAGGACACACTGATGGAGATGTCCAGTGATCGGACCTTAAAGGCAATGTTTGCCACAACGACACTTGTTCAGTTCTGGATTTCAGTTGCAGAGGAATACCCATGAATATCCAAACCAAATCAGCGATGGATGTACTGATTTTGTTTGAATCTACCTACTTATGTGAGGGAACATTTTTCACATTGACATATATTTAAAACAAATACACATCTCAATGTGGAGGATGATCTCCGAGTTGCCATTTCGACGATCAAACCCAGTATGCAGCACTTGTGCTCCAAAAAGCAGGCCCACCCATCTCATTAAATGAGTAAGTTGCTCAGACTTCACTTACCAATTAATAAACATACCTGAGAGAACAGGTCATTAATATGTACAGGTTGATTAGGGTTCTTTAATTAGTTATCTTAATATGATCTACTGAACGTGTCTATATTTGTGTTGCGTAGTGTGAGGCCTTATGTAATGTGCGTATGCGTGTGTCACAATATTTGAAACATTTGTTTTTGGGGGTTGCGAGTGAAAATGTTTAAGAACCCCTCGTCTATAGTGTCGAAAGCTGCACTAAGATCCAGTAGCAACAAGATTGAACACTCTCCAGAGACAGCATTCAACAACAAGTCATTTGTAACCTTAAGAAGAGCAGTTTCCGTACTGTGTTTCTGATGAAAGCCTGACTGGTATTTCTTAAAAATAAAATTGTATTCCACCACCTGTAAAAGTTGCTTTGCTAGCGCTTTTCGCACATACCAGTTTTACTTACTCAAACATGTTCTGAAGGCTGAAAGAAATGTGTTTGGTACAGGCAAAAATCCAATCGAAATGGAGAGGAGGCGGTGCTCATGAACACTTCAAATTACATCAAGAAGCGAGCAATTCTGCTAACGTCTGTGAAAGAGTAAGTTTGCTTGTTATGTTATAATGAAGTATGTGCTATATGACTTGATTACGCTAACATTCAGTGGTGAATTTTTGGTGGAAATAACATTCACTTGCTTTTTTGATCCAGCTTGAAGTGTTCATGAGCACCGCTTGCTCTCCATTTCGATTGGGTGTTCGCCTGAACCAATCTTTCTGCCTTCAATCTTTCTGTTTCTTTCTGCCTTCAGAACATGTTTGCGTAAGTAAAACTGGTATGTGCAACTTTTTCTAAAATTTTGGATAAAGGCAGCTTGGAATTTGGCCTGTAGTTATTAAAAACAGAGGTGTCAAGATTAGGTTTTTTAAGAAGAGGCTGAACACATGCTGACTTAAAATAGTGGGGGGACAACATCTGTGCTGAGAGAACTGTTTATAATGGAGAGTAGTAGGGCCTGCTGTTCCAATAATTTCTTTAAGCAGTCTGGGTGGTATAATGTCTAGAGGGCAAAGGGAGGGTTTTAAATGAGATGTTAAATCTAAAAGGTCTTCTAAAACAATTGGAGTAAAAGAGTTAAATAAGTTTAGACAGGGGTCAGGAACTTCAATGCGGGGCAGAGTATGGTTTATCATAGATCTAATATTAGCAAATGTTCTGATTAAAAAAGGTTAATAACTTTTCACCGTCTGCAGCAGTTGAGGCTATGTGCTGGACTGGTGCTGGATTAACAACATGGTCAGTAGTTCTAAATAAGAACTTTGGGTTATGACAGTTTGCAGCAATTAGGCCAGAAAAACACCTAGCATTCGCATCCTTATTTGCCTTATTGTAAGATAACAGCAGCTCCTTCAAATTGATATAATGTACATGTAGTTGATTCATTTTCCATTTTCATTCTGCTTTTCTGCATGTCTTCTTAAGGTTTCATATGTTCTCATCTAACCAAGGGTAAAGTTTAGATTCAGGCCTCGACCTTAATCAAAAAGGAGCAATTTCATCAAGAATGCTTTGACATAGTTTGTTGAATCTATTTAGTGATACATCAGTACTACATGTGGCATACAGGTTTTCACTATGACTAGGAATAATAGCTGAAAACTTTGAAGCTGTCTGTGAATTAATGGTGCGAGAGCGAATATTATGATTTTTCCTTTTTGGGGAAAACATGAAGCAGGACATTTAAAACAATACTAAGATGATCAGACACAAAAATATCTTCCTTTACAAGATTATTCAGGGTAAGATCAAGAATAAAAACCAAATCCAATGTATGACCATGATTGTGGGTCTGACCAGAGACATGCTGTCTCATGTTAAATGATTCAGTGAGATTTATAAAGTCGTTGTTGGGTTCAACATTAACGATGGCCCGCTGGCCCGGGGCCAGTAAGACCTAACGTCGGGCCAGTAGACAAAGACCAGCACAGGCCTGGAAGAGCCAGTGCTCAATTTCCCTATTTAAATTCATAGTATCATATTCAAACGTTTGCTTGTCATCTTTGTCACTCTTCCCACATCGATTTTCGCTTGTTCCCAAATTAAAATGAGTCTGTGGCGCTTCTTCTCCCCCCTCGTGTGGTACAGTACCGGTGTCGTCTTATTTGACCAATAATATTCGATGGCTCGTCTGTTTTGACCAATCATAGTACATAGTGCATTCCAGAGAAGGACCCAAATATGGTATCATATGAGGCAAAGCAAATACAATCATTTTTGTTTTTGTGGAAAGAACAGGTTCCATGAGTCAAAACCGATAATGGCGAGGGACACGTACTGCTGTTCATGTTGTGCATTCCAGACAAAAGCTGATTAAGTAGGGTGGTTTAGTAAGGGAACGAACAACTACAGAAAACCTGCTCTTAAGTCCCTGCAGCATGTTGCATGTATTGTGGCCAAATGGGCTGTTAACAACTCTGCGGCTGCACCAATGAACGTTTGCCTGTTCTGAATGAATGAGGTGGCGCGTAGCCACATTGAAAAACTAATTACGACCGCATATCATGTTGTGAAGAGGGAGAAACAATTTATGGACTACGTCCATGACACAGTCTGTGAATACGGTTAGAGAAACCATACGGACATGGCTTGTCAACAGTAAGTGTCATGTTAACTACACCTGCCGAAGCGCTTGCTAGCAGTGATACATAAGAAGCCAGTCAACCAACTAGTGCAAGTACTGTATTGCGCCATATTTATGCAGGGACGCCGACAGGAATCCAAGGGCCCGGGACAGAATTGAACGTTTAGGACCCAAACCATGGGCCAAAAAATAAATGAATAGTAATGATATTACTGTCCAAAAACCACATCATAAACATTTTATTGTTTAATGTTTTAATTCATAACAAGGCCACAGTCTATCACTGTTTACAACACAGGTTATTTATGTCACATCAGAAAGCGGTTCCGCACCAATGCCCAATAGAGAATGATGTTCTGAATAAAAATATGAAAACTAGAATTACCTGTTCCAAAAAAAGCCCTAACTCAGAATTTGACATTATTCTTAGCCTTGCTAACGTTAGCTTAGGGTTCCTGGTAGTTAGCTATAGAGTGTGGTTCTAAGTCTTCTTTCGCTTCTTTGCTGTTTTCGTAGCGTATGCTGTAGTAGACAAGGGAAGAACTGATGGTTTGTCATCCTGGTCTTTAGCTGCCATTATAGTTGCTTACAGTAAGCGAGCTTCGCTTCCTATGGCGTACTCGTGCTATATATATCATCCAGGTAAAATGTGCATTCACAAATTAAGCCAAGGAGGAAAGCCCACCTCACAGAAGGCGATTGGCTGGAAAGGGATTGCTGTAACAGAATTGGCAGGGAAGTAGCGGCATGCTCCAAAAATTATAAATTGACATTCCACTGGCACTCAACTTCTGTTTTTTTACTGAAGAAATCCTACCTTGTGCAGCTTTAACAAAGTTGTGTTGGCGCTGGTGTTAGGGTATCACTCTGACTGGCTGTTGGTGTTAGGGTATCACTCTGATTGGCTGTAAGTGTGAGGGTATTACTGATTGGTTGTTGGTAGAACAAACCATTTTTACAGAAAAAGGTTGAATCATAACACTGTACAAAAAAACAGCAAAGAAAAAAAAACATGAATCCCTTCATCAATGCAATTCTTCTGTTTAATAACTGGAACTTTCTCAATAGTACGGAATACTAATATTGACTGACTAATTAATAATTATATTTAAGCCAACCAAATGGGGCCCCCCAGGCTTGGGCCCAGGACAACGTTCACGGTTGCCCCCCCCGCCGTTGGTGTCACTGTATTTATGTTACCATAAATATATTAACTAATTTTAATTTCATGCTTTTATGTCACATCAAACATCAAATTATCAAGCATCTTCATGAAAAGATGATAATGATATTTATAGTAGCTAATATTTCGATAACCTTTTAATAAAAAGTTGTGTGTTACATCATATTTATGTAAACAGCAATTGCTTGTATCAGCTCTCATATCACATGCAAATCTGTTGTATGAATCATATTCTGATATATTTACCTACTATATATCTGTAAAATACAATTATATTATGTTTTTTTTAAATTCAGTTCGGGCCAGTAAAAATACAGTCTGGGCCAGTAGATTTCAGACCAACTGTGAGAAACAAAGTTTGCGTTGGACCCTGCGGTGGGCTGCTATATTTGAGGGATGAGCATCTGAGGGATGTGCTGGACCAACAAGTCTGATCCACGGCAGCTTCACCTTGCAACTTACAATACTTGAAGGATCTGCTGCTAATGTTTTGGTGCCAGATACCACAAGATACCTTCAGGGGTGTTGTAGAGTCCATGCCGCAGCGGGTCAGCGCTGTTTTGGCTTCATGCAGAGGACCAACATTAGGCAGTGTTCTGGCTCATCAATGTATAAAAATGCAATGTAAATTGTTGGTCCCATGTTTAATGAGCACAAATAAAATATCCCAGAAAGGTTTTATCTGCACATGTCTGTATTCCCAGTCATCAGAAATCTAAAGATTAGGACCTAATGAAATTACCTTCATTTGAATTTCCTGATTTCCTTATAAATCCTGATGCTGGAAATTAAGGCCAAAGATCTAAGGCAACATTGCCTTTACCTTTCCAGTGTGTTCAGATTGAGATTGGTTACAACCACAGAAAGACACAGAAATTGAAAACATGCATCAGCTGCACATTTGTTCCAATTAAAGTACTGTGGAAAGTAACAGTTTCAATTCTCTAACAATAGGAGTAAACAGAAAACTTTGAATTAAAAAAAAAGGGTTCAGAAGAAAGTCTTGATCTCCCACTACCAAGACTGAAGTTACCATTGCTAAAATTGCAAAAGATACCATCTCAGCTATGTGAAGTAAAACAATGGATCTTTGAAAGTAATGGCAGGTAGATTACAATGTAATTGTAATGATGATATAGATTATGTAATACAGCCACCAAATGACACAGAAAAGACAGGCACTGGACTGCACAGACTTCAATTAACCACCAGCAAATTGCAGATGTCAATTAGACAGAACTCTGCAAACTGGACTCCGATGACTCCATCAATATTTTGAGTAATTAAGTTTACTGGGGAGAATTTATTATGAATTATCACGTGGCTCAGTTCATATTCCATTGATCAAGTTTCCATGACGGCAAATGTAGCCTGTGCCTTATATTTCTGCAGGGAAAAAATATAATTTCAACAAACATTTCTACGTATATAACGTTTGATTAAAAGTCTACAACCACCTCTTTCAGTTTTATTGAATATAACAACTGCACAAACAGGATGCAGTCCCTACATCTATAGCAGAGTAGCCTTTATTATTTTGTGATAATAAAGGCTACTCTGGAGGACTATGAGATAGAGGTGCAAACTGAGCTGCTATGCTATTCCATCAATATTCCAGGGGGCACGGATGAGCAGGAATCTTCCGCCCTGCAACCACAACAGAAAATAATTTGTGGCAAGGTAATTTTAGCTAGGTTAGCAAATAGAAAATATGTGCTTGCAATATCAGCTAGAAAAATTCTTATTACGTAACTATGTGGCATTGCATCCAACTGTACCGAACTGCTATCTCATCTTAGTAATGTCACATTTTTGCATTATGCATGATTTAAGACATATCGATATTACACAGCTGATAACTTTGAATATATACCTCAAAATTCATGGTTCCTTTAATAATGTGCAGTTGAATAGGTCCAGAAAAGGAAAAGCAGCCCCAGATCTTGACATTCCCACCAGCATGCCTGGCGTTTGGGATTTCATTATTTTGGTCGTAGGCAGTATTAGGTTTTTGACAAACAGAGCGGTTTTAATTCACTCAAATGTCCAGAGAATGGTTTTCCATAAACCTTCAGGTTTGTCATGGTGGTAAATGTCAAAATATGCAGTTTGGTTCTTTTTTTTACAGCTGAGGCTTCTTCCTAGCAACCCTCCCATTACTTTCCTTTCAATTCAATGTTCTTATTGTTGAAGCATGTACCTGAGATGCAGCGTTTGTCATTTCACACTAGCAGCTGCTCTGAAATATGAGTGCTGTAGTTAGAGCACCATGAGTGCTCTGTATTTACGCATTAATTTACGAATGTCTCAGAACTCAGAGTAGGAGTATGTTGATCTGAGGCAATGTGTAAGTTGAGCCACCTGGGGAAAAGTTGACCAATCCTTTTTTTCCCAAATAAAATCCTTTATTTTCCAAATATATTTGCCGGACCGCTTAAGTGGAGCCGGCCTAGAAGAGCGAATATCTCTTACTGACTGACTGAGTGAGTGCCTGACTGACTGATTATCCCTTGTTAAATGGTTGGAGACTTGGACTACAAAACAACAGGTCCCGCATTTGCCCCCGTCACTGTTAAACATATTATGCCTCAGGATGTGTCCAGGAGAGACAAAAGCTTCGCTAGCTACAACCTTCTGTAGCTACGTAATTGGAAGCCTAAAATAAAACAGTTCTGGTGGATATTTGGATTTTTTCAGGATAGACAAACACTGCGCTGGCTACACGATTCTCTCGTCTTCTCACTTGACGAAAAAGTCAGTTATCTAGCAGTAGGATATTATGCTGGCAGCACTCACATTTTCTTTATCACAATAAAAGTCATCATTGAAATTTATAAGGCAATATAGTTAACAATCTAGTCTTTGAAACAGAACAGACAAGAATAAGATTGGAACGGACATGAAACATAAAATGTACAGACGAGATTGTTAACTATATTAACTTATATATTTCAATGATGGCTTTTATTTTGAAAAGGAAAATCTGAGTTAGCGATGCTAGCATAATATCCTGCTAGCATCGCTAGCCATAAAGTTCATAGATGCTATTTGTGGTGGAGGAAAACTTAATAAGAAACATTACTCAGTTTAACAATATGGTTAATGGTGTCTAACGAAATATTCAAATTAAAGAAAAGGTAAACCCGCTAAGATCAGCTATTTTTCCCAAGATCCAAATAAAACCAGCCAGGGTAACCTATCTTTTAGGTAAAATGTGTGATAAATGTTGAAAATGAAATTATTGAGCTAATATCTCATGACATCAATGACATTACATTATGCAATGACAGATACACGCCACAGATGTACAAATGTTTCATGGCATGATAGCTTCTCTCCTATAATTAAAATAAAAAATACATTTTCAGGTATGCAGTTTTACTTATAAATAATATTTGATACACCAGAAACTAATCTCATGGTGGGGCCATTGATTGCCTTTGGCTCATCTTGCCTTACAGCCACCACTTTGGAAAAAAGTGCCTAACTTAACAACTGAGGGCAAATCTTTTGCAAAGCAATGCACATAATTTATACAGTGGCAATTCACCAAAATGTATATATATCTTAAAAAGACCTGGATACATTTGCTTTTATATAACAGACATTATACCTGACATGTAATATATTTACTCTGACAATCAAAAAAAAAATTGTGGTAAAAATATCCTTACCAATTTTCCCTTTTTATCCCTGCCAGTTGGAAATGATGGGTCCTTCCTGAATATAGAGTGGATATAAAAAGTCTACACACCCCTGTTAAAATGCCCGGTTTTTGTGATGTAAAAGAATGAGACAAAGATAAATCATTTGAGAACCTTTTCCACTTTTAATGTGACCTATAATGTGAACAATTCAATTGAAAAACAAACTGAAATCTTCGAGGGGGAAAAATGAAAAATAAAAACCTTATAATAACCTGGTTGCATAAATGTGCACACCCTCTTATAACTGGGGATGTGGCTGTGTTCAGAATTAACTAATCACATTCAAACTCATGTTAAATAGAAGTCATTACACACCTGCCATAATTTAAAGTGACTCTGATTAATCACAAATAAAGTTCAGCTGTTCTAGTAGGATTTTCCAGACATTTTCTTAGTTGCATCTCAGAGCAAAAGCCATGGTCCGCAGAGAGCTTCCAAAGCATCAGAGGGATCTCATTGTTGAAAGATATCAGTCAGGAGAAGGGTACAAAAGAATTTCCAAAGCATTAGATATACCATGGA
>JACXGI010001439.1:0-14464 GCA_016801175.1 Esox masquinongy | reverse complement strand
TGAAGAAAACTGGTCAGGGAGGCTTCCAAGAGGCCTACAGCAACATTAAAGGAACTGCAGGAATTTCTGGCAAGTACTGGCTGTGTGCTACATGTGACAACAATCTCCCATATTCTTCATATGAATGGGCTATGGGGTAGGGTGGCAAGACGGAAGCCTTTTCTTACAAATAAAAACAACATATGCACATCACCCAAAGAACACCATACACACAGTGAAGCATGGTGGTGGCAGCATCATGCTTCGGGGCTATTTTTCTTCAGCTGGAACCGGGGCCTTAGTCCGGGTGGAGGGAATTATGACCAGTTACCAGGCAATTTTGGCACAAAACCTTCAGGCGTCCATTAGAAAGCTGAAGATGAAGAGGAAGTTCACCTTTCAGCACGACAACGACCCAAAGCACACATCCAAATCCACAAAAGCATGGCTTCACCAGAAGAAGATTAACGTTTTGGAATGGCCCAGCCAGAGCCAGACCTGAATACAATTGAACATCTGTGGGGTGATCTGAAGAGGGCTGTGCACAGGAGATGTCCTCGCAATCTAACAGATTTGGAGCGCTTTTGCAAAGAAGAGTGGGCAAATATTGCCACGTCAAGATGTGCCATGCTAATAGACTCCGACCCAAAAAGACTGAGTGCTGTAATAAAATCAAAAGGTGCTTCAACAAAGTATTAGTTTAAGGGTGTGCACACTTATGCAACCAGGTTATTGTGAGTTTTTTATTTTTCATTTTTTCCCCTCAAAGATTTCAGTTTGTTTTTCAACTGAATTGTTCACGTTATAGGTCACATTAAAGGTGGAAAAAGTTCTGACATGATTTATCTTTGTCTCATTCTTTTACATCACAAGAACCTGGCATTTTAACAGGGGTGTGTAGACTTTTTATATCCACTGTATGGTCACATAGCCAACACTGTGTGCAGTTGTCTAGATACAGGGAGTGAGTCAACTTACCCAGTGGCTCATCTTACCCCACTCTCCCCTATTACTTAAACAAATATAAAAGTAAGCCTGAGCATATAGCCAAGTTTAAAGTTCTTCTAAAGCATCATCCACCTTGATTGAACCTATGTACTCCCGGTCAGGAGATGGGTAACTTTCTCGAATGCTTAGAACCACACACACAGGAAAAATTATTTGCTTTCGCAAGTATTTCTCTGCAAATTATCCACACCCCAAAAAAGCTAGACAAGACACTCACAAATTGTCTGGAATACACAAAAATGAATGAACCAATTTGGATTTGTAGTGGTCTTGACATACATTTCAACAGAACATAGATGGAGAAAATACAATGGTAAATGCAATAATGCACTAGCTCTAGATGTAAACAAAAGGTTCCACTCCACCTAGCTAGCGCAGCTAACCTTAGTAGGCAAAAAAATAGCAAACTGACGATTAACAGGAATGTACAAGGAATGCTCCAGTCAAACGTTTCTGGTGTCCTGTTGAATCTTAGGAGGACATGAGCTTTTGGACCACTCCTCAAGACTATCTGGCATGACAACTCCTGGTTGTCCCTATCCAAAGTCCTGGTTTTGTTGGGTACTAATGATTCCTGCTGTTAACCACCACAACCCACCTGGTCATTTTTGTCCTTTTCCACCTGGGTGTGGAGCTGATCTTAATTCTGCCTAAAGACTCTAGACACAGCCCATCTGTATTTAATTACCTAAGGTCATCTGAAAATATAAAAATATTGATGTGGCCCAAAAAGGTAACATACTCTTCTAATCCTCATTGTGTACAACCAGAAAAGGACTGGCCACCCCAGAGGACCCCCCACCCCAGAGTCTGGCTATTTCTAACTTCTGACCCTACAAAGGAATTTTTCCTAGCCATTGTGCATCAATTTCTTCTAGTTGCTTGCTCTTCTTAGGCTGGGTATCTGTACAAGCACTTTGTGACAACCGCTGAAATGTTCTTTATCAAATACATCTGGTTGATAGATTTTAAACAACATTAGCTTGCAAGCTAGCAGTACCATTGACAAAACACTTTATCCACTGCTCTCTGGTCCCTACTGGTTTATCCAGTCTTTTCCAGTTTATCTTTGGGTAGTAGCAAATGTCTCACACTTTTTCAAATCTACTGTATCTGGGGGTGGGAAAACAAAAAAAATCATTATCACCCCCAAATACGCCACTGATGGTAATGTCTGGAAATTTGCCCTACCTATCTTTTTTACTACCGAACTCATTTAGGAAGCTGTTCTCAGTCTTAAATGTTGGAAACATGATATGCACAATGAATTTGAAGTGTTTTGTGGTCTTGTTAAAATACACTGCATGTGTCTTGATTGTGTATCATCTGCTGCCCAAGTATGAGTGTGTTAAGTCTAATAACTTCAGTTTAGCCTATTATTTAATTTTTTTTATCTTTATTTAACCAGGAAAAGCCCGATTGAGGCAGTATGTTTTGCAAGGGAGACTAAGCCAACAAAGGCGTGATTCAGTCTACAGAAAACATTTACACGTCTCCTAAACAGATTCATGCATCAGTGTTTTACTCATGGAAGAGCACTAATACATCTAGGTGAAGCATTCCATGCCTCTGGTGCATAATAGGGGAAGGCAGTCTTGCCTTTCTTGGTAAAAGCCCAGGGGATTTAAAGTAGCAACCACCTAGTAGACCGTGTCTGGTAACTGCTAGTGGTGAAGGACAGCAGGCTATTGAGATAGAAAGGGAGTTTACCCAGAAGGGCTTTTTAAATTAAGACATACCAATGTAACTGTCTGAGCATTTCAAGCGAGGTCCAAACCATCATTTGGTACATGGTACAGTACACTGATGGGAGAAGACTTAACAGTTGTAACAAAACACAGGATACATGAGAAACAGAATTCGGTCTCAAATGTGCCTCCTTATGTGAAATTGCTCACTTTAAAGCAAGTTAGAGGGTTAGTCACCATTACATAAGTCTGTGGGCCATGACAAACTGTAATCCTTGCTTGAGTCTACAGCCATTAAAAACATCAACTAACTTTAGTCACTGTTAGCATGGCTGATTAAAGGTAGTTGAACCATGGATTTGTTTCTCATGGCCCATATGCTACATTAAGAATGAGGAAGCATGTAAAATCCAGTAAAAAAAAAAAACGTAATTTATTTTATTAATTTCAGACTAATTTAAAGCAATAATTGGAAAGCCTGCACTGACTGAAAAGCAGTCTGTCTGGTTCTCTTCAATTGCCAAAATCAGATAAGGATAATTTTAGTTGATGACCGTATCATCTGCATGAGATTAAATTTGGCTGGTTGCATCCCATTTTCTAGGAGATTAATAAAGATTAAGAACCACACAGATGCTAAAATGCAACCTTTATACATCAAATAATCTCAAGGATGCTAAATGCCTGATTCTCAGCAAAGATGCTGCCAGCATGATCATTTACTAACCAATTGAAAGTACCTTCACCAACAAAACATCTTCTAAATCTGGCATGCAAAAGCACTCTGTCAACGGAATCATAGAGTTTCCATAAATCAACCAACATTGTTTCTTGTTTCTTATCAGTTGCATTTCTGTGTTGCAGTGCTCCAACCTGAAACCAGACTGTACCAGGATTAGCATTTTGTTGTAAAGTGAAGCTGGTGGTGCAGTAGCAGTGGGGAACCGTCAGGGCCTAAGGATAGATACAAATATATAATAATTTGCTATTTTGTTTTCATTGGTTCAATCTTTTTTTTATCTTTAATGATCTTCCAATTGCATTTCTTCAGTTTGCGTTGGTAGAAGGGTTAAAATCCAAGAGAAAAACATATCCAATCAGAATTTTTCTTTGGTAGTATCTTGGTAGAAATTTCCTAGCTGTGCTCAACGCTCATTGGCTAGGCCCTCAGGCTTTGCATTAAAGGTACCAGCCAACATCATTGACACTGACTTGAATTAGAACAGAATTTTGGAATGACACTAGAATCAACCAATCACAAATTGTCTTGTAATAGGTGGGACAATTGTATGACGCCTCAAGGCCCTCTAGAGGGCCTAAGTTTATATCACTAATTCAGAGCCATTAGTGAGCCTTATCTTGTTTTCTCACACTTGAGCCCGCTTGAGCCTAGCTAGCCAGCTAGCTTTTTACAGTGAGTGTAGTAAGGATGGCAACTGGCCAGCTATCAGCCCTGGCTTTTTTCATATTAAAAATCAAAAGACAAGCTACATGAACCTGCCATTATCCATTTCATAAAGAAGGACATGAGAATAGACTTCGTTTTTAAATGATAATCATAATGGTGAGTGGACTTTTTGTTCTACAGTTTGCTTTTTGTTGCTATCTCGTTCATATAATTTTGAATACATTGTGTAAAATTTTATTTAAACTTTAGATCACTTGTTGTGTGGTAAAAACAAAGGTAATGAAGTTGCAATTGGTACTGGGTACATGACATTACTTGTTGTGGTGCATTTTTTATTGTTACATGCTGGACATTGGACACAGCGCAACTTTTTTCTCTGACAGCATATACTGTCCGTGGTCATGAAACAATGTGAGTAGTTGTGTGGTTAAATTTATTCCACCACTATTTTTATGTCTGTTTTGGCAAATGTTTCTTTGAAACGACACAGCTGTATTTTCTTCTAACGTGGTTCCTGCTATCGATATTTGTACATTGTGTACGTTTGCTGCTTCTGAGCCACAGCCATATGGCTTAGGACCATTTGACTCTGGCATCAAATAATTGCTTCTCCTACATAGGTCTGCAAAAGAAAGGTCTCGTCATGCTCTCTATACACAGGCATCAGAGATCTCTATCTATATGTATCTTTTTTCGCTACTGAGGGCCTAGCTCCAATATCACGGTTCACCACTATGCCATAGGGATTCAAACATTAGGAGCTTGGAGATATGGCAATATTTATTCACATCTAAAGGGTCTCTATTCTTTAATAGTAGAAGGACATATGCTAAATTTAAGATTTAGTAGACAATTGATTAGGAGACTATAAAAAATGTAAGCCTAAATTTGCACAATAATACATGCTGTTGTCTATACAATCCCAGGAGGTTGATTGTCTCACCTGTGACACACTTAAGTAGCTCTCTTTGTATTTGAAATGATTAAGCTTGATATTGTAAAAATAGAGTAGGGAATGATGATCTGTGATGTTCTGCTGTGGGAGCTACATAGGAATATTTTCTGGGAATTCTATATGGCGCTACGGCACAAGCCGATCAAATTTTCTGTTCTTACAGCCCATGTGTGTTTAGATCACTTCACAAAACATGAAAGACAAAGGTATGCAAACAAACTTTAAGTCTTAGGCACTTGTGACCCATATACACCACCCGCTGAGTTATTTACATAAATAACTAATTAAAAACAGTGATATCCCTGCCGGAGCTGAACTTTGAGGATGTGTACATATACCTTGTAGAGTATCCATCCTCTTACACTGCTACCAAAATGAAAGCGTACAAAAGTACAGACAGTCATCTGTACATTCGATCAGGGTGGGACAATAATGCAATTGTTTGGGAGGTGAAGGAGAAGAAATTCTTCATTGTCAAAGCGAAGTTGAGTGCTAATTTGCCTAAATTACCGTTGGTTCTATGGGTGGTCAGTGTAGCGTAGTGCAGCCAGTATTTGTCACACAATCTTGTGACAAATGTACCGGTAATAATATAAACGTTTTCCCAATGTCAGGTAAACTATTCCTGCTGTATAAATGACCCACCATTGACAGCCTGGGTTGCTATGGAGAAGGTTGGATTGGTGTGATTTTCTCCTGTATTAACTTTGTTATTAATTTAACCAATGCACTGTATGTTTAACAAGAGTTTTAGCTAGCCTCACTAACATTAGCGGCAGACGGAATTCATTACAATGATTACATGTAGATATGATTGCAAATACAATATATATGTTAGTGCATCCAATGGAACTGCAACTATCTGGCATTTTGAAGTTTAACTAGTAAAAGTTATCAATGGTGGGCAATGGAAGGAGACTTTGTTTTGCCCGCCAAGTGGGCGTTCCCATATGATGTCACGTGAAAACTATCTTTCATCACAAACAGAAACAACAAATATATACGTGTGTAATAAAAACTCCTAAAATATCAGTTTATCCTTCACTACTAGAAACCATCACTATTCAGGTGTGTTCAAAAAAGAGAATACATTTGAACCTGACACTGAGTTTGTTTAAGTTTAGAACTTTGTAGGGTCTCTTAAGGTTCTCTGTGACTGCCTTCTGATCGTCTTTCTGATCAACTCTGTAAATGTGTTTCTTAGGTCTGAAGGAGGTCCAGTCAGCACATATACCCTTATCCCAAGACATATTTCTGTTTAATTAATTAATTAAATTAATTAATTAATTAAGTTATATTGGGATTTTTACCTTATACTGATTCAAATCATCTTCACAGCGGCATCACAAATGGGCACAAAACAGAAATAGTCAAAATCTGAGTCAGCATCAGGAATCAGACTATATCAATATTATAGAGTGGATAATGTAACAAATTAATCATGGAGGAAGCATACTCAAAGTTTCTATAATGTATTCATAAAATGTAGCTTTGGTCAGCTTTAGATTTCTTTCAAAAGCAATTGCCTCTACCGTCAAGAGCAGATACAATATATTTTAAAATCTAGACTGCCTAAGCAGCTGACTGTATAACAATTACCTATCTACAATGTTTGTTCTGGATTTTTGTTTTTATAGCCTATCCTGCCTGTGGTACAACAATAATAATAAGCTAAAATGCACTTTCTGTATAGCTACATTTCCTGGAGTAGTAGTGATGCTGAACAGACTGAGCTTAGCCTAGGAGCTAACGAGATAACATCTAACTAGCTTGGCATTTTAACTACCCTTATTATTATTATCATCTTAATATAAATTTTGAATTCCCATTTTATAGTCTACCCTGCATATGGAATAACGATAACAGAATGAACTAATGCTTTTTGTATTTCCCAGCCTACTGGCACCACACCGATATTTTGGTGGAACCTACACGGAAACTTTAATTGAGCTATTTCACTTGTTTATCATATGCATATCAACAATAAAAATTTATTGACAAGCATTTCTTTAGCTAAGCTTCAAAACCATTGTCAGCATTAGTCAGATTTACTCTCATTCCAGTTATGTACATATTTGGGATTAGACCTTTTTAATAAGGGGGTAGTAGTGACTGCATGTTATCTTTTGACATTGCATATTTAATAAGAGCATAACATTTACATAAGTAATTCAGCAGATGCTCTTATCCAGAGTGACTAACAGTAAGTTGCAAACATTTTCATACCTCCTACTTGTAATCTAACCCACAATTCTGGAGTTGCAAGCACCGTGCTCTAGCAACTGAGCTACAAGTGACCATAACAATGCATCTCAATTATCCAATGCTTGAGTACTAGGAAAACCAACATTATTGTCCATTAAACCATCAGTCTTTAAAAACAATATTCATGAGATGGACATTTTGGAAGTGTGTAAACCCACTCACAAAAAAAGGCTTCCAAAAAGGTTTTTCACCTGTCCCCATAGCAGAACCTGGAGAAACCAATTTTGGTTCCAAGAAGAACACTTTTGGGATCCATGTAGAATCCAACCTGTGAAAAGGGTTCTATAGTGAACCAAATAAGTGAAACCAAATGAAACTAAAGTAAAGGGCACTCCTATGGGGACAGCCAAAGAACACTTTTGGAACCCATTTTTTCTGAGAAAGCATGTGTAAGCCTGCTTTAAAAATACTTTTACCATGGCCTAGTGTGGTTGCAGTGTTCAAACCCGAATCCGGCCCATTGCTCTTTCAGCAAAAATGATTTATTCCCCACTTTCCTGTCATAGAGAACAGCAAAAAAACAACATATGACTCCTTACCGATCATACAATTACAACACTATTTCCCAAAAAGTTGGGACGCTGTGTAAAATTTTAAGAAAAACAGAACGCAATAATGTGCAAATCATTTAAACCCTATATTCAATAGAACGTAGTACAAAGACAACATATATAAAACTATATTAAAAAAAATAATAATGGAAAATACATGCTCACTTTGAATTTGATGCCAGCAACATGTTTCAAAAAAGCTGGGACAGAGGCACTAAAAGACTGGAAATGTTGTGTAATGCTAAAAAACTAAACATGGTGGAATATCATACAACTAATTAGGTAAATTGGAGATGGGCCTGTCAGAAGTGAGGATGGGGAAGGATTCACCATGCTGTGGAAGACTGCAGGCAAATAGTGCCACAATTTCAAGAATAAAGTATCATAATGTAGAATTGCAACGAGTTTGGGGATCTCATCATCTACAGTACACTATATCATTAAAAGATTCAGAGAAATTGGAGTAATCTCTGTACCCAAGTAACAAGGGCGAAAACCAATTTTGGATGGCTGTGATCTTCGGACCTTCAGACGGCAATGCATTAAAAACAGTCAATTCTTTAGTGGACATCACTGCATAGGCTCAGGAACATTTCTGAAAACCATTGTCTGTGAACACAGTATGTTGCAGCATCCAAAAATGCAAGTTAAAACCCTACCATACAAGGAAGAAACCGTATATAAACAAGATCCAGAAACACCGCCACCTTCTCTGGGCTCAGAGCTCATTTAAAATGGACTGAGGCAAAGAAAACTGTCCTGTGGTCTGACAAATCAAAGTTTCCGATTCTTTCTAGGAATTATGGACGCCGCGACCTCTGGGCTAAAGAGGAGAGGGACCATTCGGCTTATCAGTGTCACAGAACGGCATGGAGGCAGGACACAGGCGCAGAGGTTTTCAAGGAAAACGTAATTTAATAAACAGACTCACGATAAACACCGTTGTCGACATGAAAACAGGGAGCTGAATAAATGACAGAACTAAATACAATACCTAATGAGGGAACAGGACACAGGTGAGTGGAGAAAACAGGTGAAACCAATAAAATAAGGGAACCTAAACAGAACATAAAAACAGATACACCAGAACAGAAACACATAGAAAATAGAAATATAATGCATGGCACAGGCCGTGACTGGCCGTTACAATCAGCGCACAATGCAAAGCATCCATGATGGTGTTGGGGTGCCTTAGAGCACGTGGCATGGGTGACTTGCACTTCTGTGAAGGCACCACAAATGAACAATATATACAGGTTTTGAAGCAAAATATGCTGCCATGCAGACAATGTCTTTTTCAGGGAAGGCTTATTTCAGTAGGACAATGGCATCAAATTCAAATTGAACAGGTATTTTTGCAAAAACAGTACAATTTCTCAGTTTCAACATTTGCTGTTGTCTTTGTACTATTTTCTATTAAAAATAGGGATAAATGATTTGCACATCATTGCATTCTGTTTTTATTAGCATTTTACCCAGCTTCACAACTTTGTTGGAAATGGGGTTGTATTTTGAACCATAATTCAAATATGCAGACATTTAATTCCAGATGCACGTCAAGAGAACGAAGTGTTAGAGGAAATCCACTGTCTTAATGATTTAGTCACTGAGCTGTCATTACAGGTTACAACCCGCTTAGTTGTGTGAAAATTGTCTTCCTCACTTATACCAAAAGCAGATTATAGTTTGTTTTGACAGGTTTTTCTTTTCTGTTTGGCTTGTTTTGAATAATACTCCTCTCTAAGAGCTACGTATATGGTAAACATGAATATGAAGCTATCCTTTCCCACAATAGCCCTTTTTTTTGAAAAACTGAAGATCGCTTCACTGTTCTTTGCTCTGTCTGTTGTTGCTTTCAACTGGCATCTGCTGAAACAAAAAGACTGCCATCAGAACTGAGCGAGGGAGAGAGGAAGAGAAAGTATAAAGCTAGTGAGGATGTAGAAAGGGAGAGATTTTAAACATAGTGGAACAGAAAGGTGAATGCTAGAGAATGGAGAGGAGAGATTTTCAACATCTTGACGGCCTTGCCTTTCTATACACCTCTCCTCCTCTACCATTGTCAAACTTCCCTTGAGCCCTCACAGGAGGGAAAAGGGATATTTTTAGCAGGTCTCACAATTCCTCCTGTAAATAATAACCTTTGTTATTATAGTTGTTGCAAATCTTCCTGCTCATAGGCTTGACTGGGTGATGGGCTGCTGCATCACACTTCAAAAGCAGATGAAAGGGAAAGCGAGTGCTTACGTCGTAGCAGTCTGGGATCCTTACACCGTACCACATCATCATGAAGCACAGGCCTTTGACATCCAAGAGGGTGGAGATGGAGGGGATAGAATAGTTCACCTATTCTAGGGGTCTCCAACCTTTTTGAATATGTGAGCAAAATATTATAATTTTTTTCTTTCAAATAAGGCACATTTTCTCTTCTCTCTCTAAGAACTTCCCTACGTCCCTGTGAGTAAGGCACTACATTATATGTAAATTCTGTTGAACACGTTCGTCCTGGATTTGCATTTTTGGTATTTTTATTTAATAGGATTTATTTGTACCCTTCTCCTGACTGATATCTTTCAACAATGAGATCCCACCGATGCTTTGGAAGCTCTCTGCGGACCATGGCTTTTGCTCGGAGGTGCAACTAAGAAAATGTCAGGAAAATCCTACTAGAACAGCTGAACATTATTTGTGATTGTTCCGAGTCACTTTAAATGATGGCAGGTGTGTAATGACTTCTATTAAACATGAGTTTGAATGTGATTTGTTAATTCTGAACACAGCCACATCCCCAGTTATAAGAGGGTGTGCACACTTATGCAACCAAGTTATTGTAAGGTTTTTCAGTTTGTTTTTCAATTGAATTGTTAACATTATAGGTCACATTAAAAGTGGAAAAAGTTCTGACATGATTTATCTTTGTCTCATTCTTTTACATCACAATAACCTGGCATTTTAACAGGGGTGTGTAGACTTTTTATATCCACTGTATATTTAAAAATCAGTCCAAAAAGTTCTAAGTCCATGTCACTGATTAGAGAGCATCAGAATAGATTTTTGTTTGAAAGAACACTTTGGTTAGTGAAGGATATCATTATCAACTAGCAACAAATGGAGTTATCAAATGTGTGTGCAGTACAACAGACAGGGGCAACACTGCTGAAAATGTACTGTCAGATCTTGTTCAATTCTGTTTTTGAAGCCAATATGGCTATGCAAGAGTTGGGATTAACCTGTTGGATATCCCTGGAAAAGGACATGGCTGGGCACATGTTATATTAAGTCAGAATTGGGATGTCGCTGAATAAATTGCCCAGCTCAAATAAGTAATGCAAACTTAAACTTTGTTGATAGAGCACTCAAATTTCACAATTGTGCCAGTTGGCTTGTAGACTTGAAGTGGTCGGTCTATCCTTTCTTCAGTGTTTTCTTGAAAAATTTACTAATACATCTCTGCATAAGAGGCATACCTTACACGTGTTTGTTCTGCAGTTGAGACTGTATAAAGAATTAGCAGCACTGGAATAAAAACAAATTTGACATTACTCAGCTTTGGCCACAAAGAATGACGTTCCAAATAAAAATATGAGAAATAGATTTACCTGTTCCAGAAAATGCGCTAACTCAGAGTTTGACATTATTCTTAGCCTTGCTAACGTTAGCTTAGGGTTCCTGGTAGTTAGCTGTAGTGTTGGTATAAGCCTTCTTTCGCTTCTTTGTCGTTTTCGTAGTGTATGCTGTAGTAGACAGTTTGTCGTCCTGGTCTCTAACTGCCATTATTGTTGCTTAAAGTAAGCAAACTATAATGGCAGCTTATGCTATATATACCTATGGCGTACTTATGCTATATATATCATCCATGTAAAATGCGTATTCACAAAATAAGCTTATTAGCCATTCGTGAATGACATTGATACAATAACTATCAACATAGGTGACGATAACTGACTTTTTCGTCAAGTTAAAAGATGAGAGAATCGTGTAGCCAGCGAAGTGTTTGTCTAACCTGAACAAATCTTAATATCCACCAGAACTGTTTGATTTTAGGCTTCCTATAACATAGCTACTGAAGGTTATAGCTAGCAAAGGTTTTGTCTGTCCTGAACAGATTCTAAGGCATGATGTGTTTTGACTGTGACGGGAGTCGAAAGCAGGACCTGTTGTTCCGTATTTAACAAGGGGTATTCAGTCAGTCAGGCACTCACTCACTGACTCAGTCAGTCAGTCAGTAAGAGACATTCGCTCTTCTAGGCCGGCTCCGCTTACGCAGTCCAGCAAAAACAGCAAAGAGAAAAAAAAATGAATCCCTTTATCAATGCAATTCTTCTGTTTAGTAACTGTGTAACTTTCTCGATAGTACTGAATACTAATATTGACTGACTAATTAATAATTATATTTAAGCCAACCAAATGGGCCCCCACTACGCCTGGGCCTCAAACAATGCCCCCATTGGCATCATTGCATTTATGTTACAATAAATATATGTACTCATTTTATTTTCATGCTTTTATGTCACATCAAATAAGCAAGCATCTTCATGAAAATATGATACTGATATTTATAGTAGCTAATATTTTGATTATCATTTTTTTAAAAGTAATGACGTACATTGCATCATCTTTATGTAAGCAGCAATTGCTTGTATAAGCTATCTTGTCTCATATCACATGCAAATCCGTGGTACAGTTGTGCTCATAAGTTTGCATACCCAGGCAGAAACTGTGAAATTTTGGCATTGATTTTGAAAATATGACTGATCATGCAACAAAAATGTCTTTTATTTAAGGATAGTGATCATATGGAGCCATTTATTATCACATAGTTGTTTTTCTCCTTTTTAAATCATAATGATAACAGAAATCAGCCAAATGGCCTTCATCAAAAGTTTACATACCCTTGGATGTTTGGCCTTGTTTCAGACACACGAGGTGACACACAGGTGAAAATGACAATTAAAGGTGAATTTCCCACACCTGTGGCTTTTTAAATTGCAATTAGTGTCTGTGTAGAAATAGTCAATGACTTTGTTAGCTCTCACGTGGATGCACTGAGCAGACTAGATACTGAGTGGAGCAGAAAAGAACTGTCAAAAGACTTGTAACAAGGTAATGGAACTTTATAAAGATGGAAAAGGATATAAAAAGACATCCAAAGCCTTGCAAATGCCAGTCAGTACTGTTCAATGACTTATTAAGAAGTGGAAAATTCAAGGATCTCTTGATACCAAGCCAAGGACAGGTAGACCAAGAAAGATTTCAGCCAAAACTGACAGAATTGCTTGGGATACAAAGAAAAACCCACCGGTAACCTCAGGAGAAATACAGGCTGCTCTGGAAAAAGACGGCGTGGTTGTTTCAAGGAGCACAATACGACGATACTTGAACAAAAATAAGCTGTATATAATGACCTGCAATACTAGAGCAATACTAGAGCACTCAAGCAAGCGTCCAGAAAATTGGAGCGAAAGTGGCGCTCCACCAAGTTGGAAGTATTCAGACTAGCCTGGATAGACAGTACACTACAATACCGAAAAGCACTCACATCTGCTCAATCAGCTTATTTCTCCAACCTGATTGAGGTGAACAAAAACAATCCAAAATTTCTCTTTGATACAGTTGCAAAGTTAACAAAAAAAGCAACGCTCAACAAGTGAAGTGGGTCTTCACTTTAGCTGTAATGAATACATGAACTACTTTGATGAAAAGATCATCAACATTAGAAACCAAATATCTGACTCCTCCTTAAATAGTTATAGTCCCCAAAATCTCAGTTGTCCTGAGAATGTCCTGAACCTCCCTGTCCAGGTGTCAATGGGGACACTTGAATTCTTTGATCCCGTATCGCTCGACACATTCACAAAATTTGTTATGAGTTCTAAACCCACAAATTGTCAGCTAGACCCGATTCCAACAAAATTACTTAAGGAGCTATTTCCTGTGCTAGGTCAGCCAATGTTGAACATAATAAATTGCTCCCTTTCCTCCGGATGCATACCAAACTCACTGAAAATAGCGGAAATTAAGCCTCTTCTAAAAAAATCGAATCTGGATCCTGACATATTAAACAATTATAGGCCAATTTCGAACCTCCTGTTCCTTTCAAAAATCCTAGGAAAATGTGTTTCCCAACAACTGAATGCCTTCCTGAAGACAAATAACATTTATGAAATGCTCCAGTCCGGTTTCAGACCCCATCATAGTACTGAGACTGCACTGGTGAAGGTAACAAATGACCTTCTAATGGCCTCAGACAAAGGTTCCGCATCCGTCCTGTTGCTTCTTGATCTTAGTGCTGCCTTTGACACTATTGATCACTCCCTTCTCTTAGAGAGACTGGAAACCTATATTGGGCTATGTGGACATGTTCTAGCCTGGTTTAAATCCTATTTATCTGAAAGATATCAGTTTGTATGTGTAGATGGCATATCCTCTGACAAATCAAAGGTATGTTTTGGTGTTCCTCAAGGCTCGGTTCTGGGCCCATTATTGTTCTCACTATATATGCTGCCTCTGGGTGATGTAATCCGGAATCACAATGTCAATTTTCACTGTTATGCTGATGACACACAGTTATATATTTCAATGAAGCATGGAGAAGCCCCAAAATTAGCTA
>JACXGI010001438.1:49476-62272 GCA_016801175.1 Esox masquinongy | reverse complement strand
AGGGAACAATGAGCGGCCAGATGGGCGGTGAGATGGGCAACACTCCGATAAACAGGTCATCATGCGACTCCCAAGCCCAACAGATCAGAGGGGAGAGGCTATTAGGTCTGATTGTGCTCGACTGACTGTCTGTATTCAGAGGAAGCCTGGATTGGAATTCGCTTTTTGTGGTTGACTGAGGAAACAAGGCCTCCAAGAATTCCACAACAATGAACTATCAATCAGAGCGCACCTCAAGGGGGCTTGTGGGAAAAGCAGTCCTCTCACCACACACGGCCATCGCCTGCCTGCTGGATTAAAGGGATACTTCGGGATTTTGAGATTTGGGGAATTTTGCTTACTCACCCAGAGTCAGACAAACTGATGCATACCATTTTTATGTCTTTGCGTGCATTTGGAACTGCTGTTTGTCAAAGAGTAAGTGCTTGACAGCTATTCTAAAAAGCAGGGAAATTAGTCAGTATTTTCAGTTTCAAATAGATATAGCTCTGAATAAAAATGCTCTTCTTCTAACTCCAAATCCAACATGACTTTCCAAGTGTTGCAGTCATTTGACAAAGAAAGCTAGCTTGCTCGCAATGAGAAATAACTGTCATACTTCCCTAGTCTATGAATTAGGGAAATTAGGAATTTCTAATATTCTATCTGTAAAAATGTTACAGGTATATGGTATACCTAAAATCTTTAAACTGCAGGCACTTTGTCTAACTCTGGGCAAGTAGGAAAATGCATAAAATCTCAAAAACCTGAAATATCCCTTTAACACAGGTATGGGTGCACGTCTATGTGCACGCAACAGCCAGCACACATGGCCTAATTCATTCATTACCCCCCCCCCTTTTCTGTTTGCTCACATGGCTGATTAATTGTTCTAAGATGCTAATTCAGCGTAATACGGCTTGGAATGGCTGGGGATTGGAGAGATGCAATTCCTGCATCTTTCTTACAGATCTCCTTCATATCCAAGACGACATCTCTGATCAGGCTGCCATACGGAACAGCCTGAAATTTTACAGGTCCAACAACAATACTGAAAATATTCAGATAAGTTTGCAGTGTGTTTCTGCTCTTACCTTGGGTAGCAATGTAATGATTTGGCCTGTGGTAGCCCTGAAATTCGAAAGAGAAGAACATAAACACATTGCAATTATCACACAGGTATGTCAGTCAAAAAGGCTTGAACCACAAAGGAATGCAGGACAATGTGTATATTTGTTTATTTGAGGAAAGAAAATACTGCATCTTCTGCGGTTAAAACACATTTTAAGAGTACCCTACTGGTCTTAAATTACTAAATAATTCAAAACCAGTGAGAAAATAAAAGGACTATTCAGCTCTCAGCCACTATAAAGTAAGCTAGAAAATAGTCCAAAATGGCATGTCTTCCAAGATGATGACAACATGACAGCAACTACTGTAACATCCCTTCTCCAGAACTCTTTATTTGAGATTTCCTGCCGTTGGTTCATCGAAAGTGTACCGATATACTTTCAGTAGACAAAAGAATATACTGAATAACGGTTGCGTTCTTCTTTCATTGCATATTGTGTGGCTCTTATCTTTGCAATGGGCTCAATCTCTGAGGGATTAATGTAATCCCCAAACATTTCATTTCTAAAGCATCTTGCATCTTACTGAGCCCTACCGTACATGGTGGGAAGATTAGCACAAGCGCAAACAGAGATTCCCACTTTCAAAGTCTGCACCATTGTCTTCATCGGGTCCAGCACTTATCACGTCATATTTAATTTTGCTCAACTGTAATTAATGCTTGCAGGGTGGAATTTAAATGAATCAAAACAGGGAAACGTCATCTCTCTCTACTGTGATACGGAGAGGCTCTGTCTCCGTGGGCTGTGGCTGCTGAGCTGGCTGTTTAAAGGACTGCGCTATCTTAATCTGGTTGGTCTGGTTGTTTACCCCCCAGTTCTACTTGCTATCCAGGAATCCCCATTGTGGGAGCACACGTGGCCAGGAACATGAACTGAGGATAGCATTAGTTAGCATGAGGCTATTAGGAGAAGGGTTTGTTGGCTCGTCGCGCATTCTGTTTGATCATCACGTTGGAAGAAAGGTTTAGACTTTTGTTTTGATATTCTACAAAAAATATCCTCTTAATTGGGATCTTTTGTGCTCGGGAGACGTGCAGCACTATGCTACAGATTTCACTGACCAACTATCCGCACATGCACACACACACACAAGCAGTCAGGGGCACATTAGCACTCACGCAAGCGCACACGTGCTTGTGTTAGTTATGCAAGAATACACTTTTGTTGTTTTCATGTAAATGATCAAAGTAGTATGTGAGACAGTAAAAATACATATGGAACCAGGCTACAGAAACACTGAGGGTACAGACAGACAGACAGACATGGTGTACAGATGTCTTCATGGCTGTGCTCCGATAGTTTGTTCGCGGTGAACCTTCTAGGACCAGGCTATAATTATTTGCAAATCGAACACAACACTCAGACGAATGGTCACACATTCTACAGTCTCGTGCACGGACACGCACCGTGCGCGGACTCGCACCGTGCGCGGCCACAAAATTTCTGCAACGCACTACTGGACATTGGAAGTCTTGATTTGGTGAGTGAAATTCAAAACAGACATTAAGTTATCAGCAGCAAATTTAAAATGCTGGATGACTTTTGTGTGGCCAGAACAGTAAACTAAGCCCAAAAATACTGTATTTATTTTATTGACACATGATACATATCACAATGTCATTTTTGAAAATACTTTCCCGCACAGAGGGATCACTTAAGGACATTCTGCAACATTCCCATTAGGTCCCATGGAATTACGGTGAGACACGATCCAGAGTATCTTCCATGAGAGTCAGGAGGAACCCTAGTGTAGAACATCACTGAAGACCACAGGACATGTTTAGGATGTTCATGATGTTTTTTTTTAGACTAACCCAGAACAAAAAAGTTGTTAGGACCTCCATGAGATGTCAAAAAAAGAAAAAACGGCCCCAAAAGCGGTCCGTTTTTGTCTGGTTTATGGTTGGTCCTGGGGACATTTTGAGGATGTTCTTGGGACACTCAAGTTCACACATATACAGTTGTGCTCATAAGTTTGCATACCCTGGCAGAAATTGTGAAATTTTGGCATTGATTTTGAAAATATGACTGAAAATATGACTGATCATGCAAAAAAGGATAGTGATCATATGAAGCCATTTATAATCACATAGTTGTTTGGCTTTTTTTTAAATCATAATGATAACAGAAAGAGTTTGTTAGCTCTCACATGGATGCACTGAGCAGGCTAGATCCTGAGCCATGGGGTGCAGAAAAGAACTGTCAAAAGACCTGCGTAACAAGATAATGGAACTTTATAAAGATGGAAAAGGATATAAAAAGATATCCAAAGCCTTGCAAATGCCAGTCAGTACTGTTCAATCACTAATTAGTGGAAAATTCGGGGATCTCTTGGTACAAAGCCAAGGTCAGGTAGACCAAGAAAGATTTCAGCAAAAACTGCCGAAGAATTGTTTGGGATACAAAGAAAACCCACAGGTAACCTCATGAGAAATACAGGCTGCTCTGGAAAAAGATGGTGTGGTTGTTTCAAGGAGCACAATACAACGATACTTGAACAAAAATGAGCTGCATGGTCGAGTTGCCAGAAAGAAGCCTTTAGTGCGCCAATGCCACAAAAAAGCCTGGTTACAATATGCCCTACAACACCTTGACATGCCTCACAGCTGCTGGCACAATGTAATTGGAGTGACGAGACCAATATAGTGCTTTACGGTCACAACCATAAGTGCTATGTTTGGAGAGGGGTCAACAAGGTCTATAGTGAACAAAATACCATCCCCGCTGTGAAGCATGGTGGTGGCTCACTGATGTTTTGGGGGCGTGTGAGCTCTAAAGGCACGGGGAATCTTGTGAAAATTGATGGCAAGATGAATGCAGCATGTTATCAGAAAATACTGGCAGACAATTTGCATTCTTCTGCACGAAAGCTGCACATGGGACGCTCTTGGACTTTCCAGCATGACAATGACCCTAAGAACAAGGCCAAGTTGACCCTCCAGTGATTACAGCAGAAAAAGGTGAAGGTTCTAGAGTGGCCATCACAGTCTCCTGACCTTAATATCATCGAGCCACTCTGGGGAGATCTCAAACGTGCGGTTCATGCAAGACGACCAAAGACTTTGCATGACCTGGAGGCATTTTGCCAAGACGAATGGGCAGCTATACCACTTGCAAGAATTCGGGGCCTCATAGACAACTATTACAAAAGACTGCATGCTGTCATTGATGCTAAAGGGGGCAATACACAGTATTAAGAACTAAGGGTATGCAGACTTTTGACCAGAGGTCAGTTCATTTTTTTCTTTGTTTCCATGTTTTGTTTTATGATTGTGCCATTCTGTTATGACCTACAGTTGAATGTGAATCCCATAAGAAATAAAAGACGTGTTTTGCCTGCTCACTCATGTTTTCTTTACAAATGGTACATATATTACAAATTCTCCAAGGGTATGCAAACTTTTGAGCACAACTGTATACAGCTACAGATGACTTGCTGTGAAATATAAGAAAAAGTAAAAAGCAAGACAGCAAGGATTAAGAGATTTCTGTGAGGAGGGCTTGACAAGGAGAACGGTCGCTTCGTAATCATCCCTATCAATCTCAGAGCACCTTCAGACGACACCTCCGACATGAAGACATGATGTGGCCGTGTGCAAATTATTTACAGGCCCTCACATTTAAAAAGCTACAAAGTTGTTCAACCTGAGCTGTGAAATGTACAGTCATTTCCACTCGCCTCTGAAGAAGTGCAGGCTAAGGGTGCCAATGTTGCTTATGGCTAATGGCAAGTGAAGTAGTAGCTTAGCGAGGAGGTGGAGAAGGGGTGGGCAAGGGGATTGTGGGGGGGGGCAAAACAAGAAAGATTCCAGGGAGGTGATAAGTATGCACAGAGCGGTTGGTTGCTGTGGCACCGGGCCAGCTGGTTGACGGGAGAGGAAAATAACATTGACTCAGGCAACAGCAATAGCCGGCAGCGTAAACACAAGGGGTGGGGCTCCGAAGGCTCCTAGAGGGACATGGTCACCTGCGAAACCAACAAAAGACCCTATGTACTGGACGTGGACACAGACTGTAGAGTGGGACAAACATACCACACCGACTGTAGAGTGGGACAAACAAACCACACCGACTGTAGAGTGGGACAAACAAACCACACCGACTGTAGAGTGGGACAAACATACCACACCGACTGTAGAGTGGGACAAGCTAAACACACCGACTGTAGAGTGGGACAAGCTAAACACACCGACTGTAGAGTGGGACAAACATACCACAAAGACTGTAGAGTGGGACAAACTAACCACACTGACTGTAGAGTGAGACAAACATACCACAAAGACTGTAGAGTGGGACAAACTAACCACACCGACTGTAGAGTGGGACAAACTAACCACACCGACTGTAGAGTGGGACAAACTAACCACACCGACTGTAGAGTGGGACAAACTAACCACACCGACTGTAGAGTGGGACAAGCTAACCACACCGACTGTAGAGTGGGACAAGCTAACCACACCGACTGTAGAGTGGGACAAGCTAACCACACCGGCTGTAGAGTGGGACAAGCTAACCACACAGACTGTAGAGTGGGTCAAGCTAACCACACAGACTGTAGAGTGGGTCAAGCTAACCACACCGGCTGTAGAGTGGGTCAAGCTAACCACACAGACTATAGAATGGGACAAAGTAACCACACTGACATGCGGTCAAATGCATATTTTTTACACAGAAACAAACACAGACGTTTGCCTCACAATTTAGAATGTCTGCTTTTGAGAGAAAACTGAGAAAACATTGAGTTTGTAATGACATCTACGACTCTCACATGCAACAACTTCAGCAAGCCCTTCACAAATAAGTAAATCATGAATCACTAACGTTTCCACAAAAAAACACCTTCATACAGAAAGGTGGTGAGATCAATGTTGGACAATTATCTCACATGGCCATCTTCCAATCACAGTTTGTACAGAAGCTTATGGTTTGTGGACACAGTGACAATCTCCCACACACCAGGCGTTACGGCAGCTGGGCGAACCGCTGATTTGTGGCAATTCATGGCCGGGCGACGGGTGTTGTTGTCTGCATGTTGTCTGTTTACTGAGGCCCCGCTGCTTGTTTACGTACACGTCCCAAAGCGTGGGCTCTGTCTGCGTCTGGGGCTCGGGAAAAAAAAAAATCAAAGGCAAACTTGCAGCGGAGGCGACTGGATCGATGGAGGTCTCTTTAACTCCCTTCTTTCTCTCTACATTCCATTTCTGAGTGGGAACAGGAGGAGAGCGGGGCGATAAAGGTGATGGGATTGGCGGTTGAAGCAGTAGCCTGATCATCATCTCATTCCATGGGAGAGCGCTGGGCAAACACAAACGTACGCGCGCACACACACACACACATGCACGCACGCACGCACACGTGCACTGGCTGACCTTTAAGTGCGAGCGCTAGCTGGTGTTGCACTTACGTCCACATAATTTGCATTAATGTAATCGGAGCTCTGCTCTCCCTCGATAGCCTGCAGTCGGACGCGGGAGTGATCATCTGCAGGAAGAGACGGGACAGAGAGAGAACAAGGCTCAGATTAGTAATGCTAATGAGAATGATGAAAACACTGCCGGGCGATCCCTGTGGAGAACAGTGACCACTGAGTTTAATGTCACCAGCCACACATGGCAGCCAGGAGGCTGCAGGTCACACCGAAGGAACTATCTGGGTTAATAAGATCAAGGCCGTACTCAGTTACCAGTCAACAGGTGTGCAGATGCGTTCAGTTGCAGTTCTATTCCAGCTGTCGTTGAGACTCAGACTGAGCAATCTGGGTCCAGTGAGAGTCCAAATCGACAGTTAGGTGCCCCGAGAACGGGCTCTGGCAATCGACCACTGCGAAGCGTGCCGCTACTTCATCAAAATCATCAGAGGACAGATCACTGTTATGGAACATCTGTCCATTAGTCAGAATAATTCAACTTGACTAATAGAAGAGTGATTCACTCTGTTCTATCTGTTTCTCCATTTGTGCAAAGGAGACAGTGACTCCCTCTGAGTGATTTATTCACTGTAATTATTACAGCCGGCAGGAAACCGTCAGTTCACCCAACGTACCCTGCAGCTTATTGGTTGTCACACTGGGAGCAGCATTGGGATTGGTCAGTTGCTCATTTGCAGGGACAGGAAGTGTCCAGAATCCTATTGCTGTGGAAACGACTGGGGCATTCATCTCGTCAGGGGGACTTGGGGTAGCTGTGAGGGTGGGGTATGAGCAGTTCTGTGTCACCCTAGGCCATGTTTCAAGCCCAGAATTAAAACCATTCCCAAGTCAGGACTCATTTTCATAATTGCAAAGGCAATTAGTACTGCCTGTCTGTATATGTATGAGGCAGATTAGATGTCACTGGAGTGAAGATCACAGCTTCCAACATTTTCAGGAAGAGAATGATAATGCGGCTCAACTCAATATGATCTGAACACTCAGTTGTGCAAAAATACAGGAAAAACAACACAACCTGAGAAGAAATGCCTAACTGTGAGAGACGTAACTGACGACACACACACACACACACACACACACACACACACACACACACACACACACACACACACACACAAGTCACCTACATGCAATGATGTTGCCATATCTGTTCTTCATCCTGTTCTCATCTTTCTTGGCAGAGTCCCATGGTGCAGACTGTCCTTCAAAGAAGCTCTGTGGAAGGAAGGAAAGAAAGATAGAAACCGAGGCAAGAGACAGAGGGATAGAGAGAGAGGAACAGAGAGATGAACTGTTAAACAGGAGGACATGAAATGTCCGAAAGGGTGGAGGTCAGCTCTTCAAATGACAGCACAGTTCAACCATAGATACTTTGCGGTCAACAGAGGAGACACATGATTAAAACTAGAGACATATATCCAGATCATTAATAGACATGAAAGGAGGAAGGAGAACAGTCTTCTGGGAGCGGTGTCAGGGAAGGTGCCCATTAGGCCCAGAGAAGGTGCCCATTAGGCCAGGGCTGTAGCCAATCAGAATCTCCGTCGCCTCACAGAGGTAGAAAGCCATTCCTGCACAAACTGTACCCACGTTCAGTGCTCTTCTGAAGGAACACTCCCCAAAAAAATGATGAAATAGAAGAATACATATACATACTTTTCCCGTCCTGAAAGAAAAAAAAAAAAAAAGAAAACTCTGCTCGGCCGAGTTGATCACCTCATGAATTATTAATGATACGAGTTCTTTTCCATTCTGATCTTGCACGGGAACACACAATTACGAGCAATTATGAAAATACACGTCAGTGGTGGAGTGGCGCGGGTGGCTATTGGTTCTCTACCCAGACGGGGGGTTGCTGCCTCACTCTGCAAGTCAGTGTCTTCTCCAGCTACCCCCTCACAACATATAATGTCTAAATAGGTCATAATGATGCGTTGTTATTTAGTCGCATCCAGTCAATGCTCCCTCCAATACCTCTTTCTCTCAGCCCCGTTAGACAATTCATCTGATTAGCTCTGATTGCTTTGCATGGAGCCTCTTGCTTCATCCTAAGCTCTCTCTCGCTCTCGCATTTCTTGCCCTCAATGATATAATGAAACAGAACTTGGTTTGAGGACGACAAGAAGCCTTGATCAGTGATCTGAGTGGTTAATGGCATGCCGCACGATCCCCGTGGGGAAGCGACAGCTACAGATGCAAAAAGGAACATAGTACAGAGGTTTCCACTAAAGACGGGGGAAACTGTGATATTTCCTGAGAGGTGGTGACTGGGATGCGTAAGGTGGTAAAATACGAAATTTCTTAGACATCAGTGACAGCCATTAGAACATTTTGCACATGGACACACAAGCCTGAATTACAAAGTATTTGTTTATTTTTAGTGCAGGTGAACTCGGTCCTTTGAGTTACAGCTTGTGACGTTACCTTGTGACCAAAGATCAGCATGTTACATGACCTTGTCCCAACTGCTTTGGGTGTGGGGGAGAAAATGTGCAGTTGCAGGCCTTTTAAACCATCGCTACTATGGAGACTTTAAAGGGCAGGCCATATTTGAATGCAGATGACTTTTTCCATCTGAATATCTAAGCACTGGCTGCAGTAAAGAGACATTAAACACAGTTTAACACATATCGACAACGCTGAGATGCTTTGCCTTCTCGGTTTTTTCCTCCTTCTCTCTCCGTTCCTCCCTCACTCAGTTTATAGTTTCAAAGCAGCACTGGTTTGTTATTCATCGCTGCTTTGTCTCTTTCAAGACAGCTGTCTTTTTAATGTGCAGGAGGTGACACGGAGCTGCCATGGTGAGCGAGGGAACCTGGGGAGGAGAGGAGTGATAGAATGAGTGACGAGCTCAGCTTCTCACCTCTCTCTCTCTCTCAACTGTGATATAATGAGATGCATGGTCCGACAATGGGCCACAGTTGGGGAAGAGCCAGGAGAAGAATGTTTCCACAAACTACTTTAGACGTGCATCAAATTTCAGGGGTGAAGAGTGTCAGAGAGAAAAGAAATTCCTTCAAGAAATAATTATGTGAAATGCACCACCCTAGCAGACGTTCTACAGCACACGTTGCTGTAGTTCGCTTTTTCTTGATCAGGTTTAATATTGAAACACTAGCTTGGATAACTGTCTTTATTTTTGCAACATCTTTGGGTTTGCAAAACTTCTATAAAATGTTTGGATCAAGGGAATGAAGAAACGTTAGAGCCTAAATCATGCTTTTTAAAGTGTTGTAATGACCCAAACATTGGCTGCTAATGAAAAAAAGGTGTAGTTAAATATAAAACGTATAATATTGAATTATTAACATCTATAGCAGCCTTGCAGGAGGCTGTGAGGGAATTAGAAATCAAATGCCTAGGAGGCAGCTCCAGGCTCCATCCATCCCCACTGGCATCACCATACTAATCCACTATTGGCTAAATGTTCCCACCACCTGCCAGTGAGCCTTAATGCAATTGGTCGATAGTGGAAAACCAGTAATGAATTCAAAGCTCCCCCAAAAAACTTTTTTCAAAGCAAACGCAGGTGATTTAATGGAGCCAAGACATCAGTAATTAAGTCTGTGTTCTCCTCTCACAGGAAAAAAATCCAAACAAACGTGCTCACTGAACCCTAATCATATCTTAAACAAATGTGTAAATAGACAGCTTCTAAATGACTGCTGATATTCCTTCTCTCAACCTGGTGTGATTCCAACCCCCTCGTGATTCCAACCCCTCCCCATGGATGGTCCTGGCCACAGTGAATCACTATTCAGTAGACATTGTGGGGTCTTAAAGCTTTGGCAGAACAGCTCTCTTCCCTCTACTCTTTTACCCCACATAGTGCTTCCTCAAGTGTTTACTAGCAGGCAGCACAATCTGACGTGAACACAGAGGCACATTACCGGCAAACTAACAAAACGCTTGGAAGACGCTGACCATCTGAAGCCAATCTGAGGAGAGAAGAGGGTTAAGACGGCACGGATGTTGTACTCTGGAAACAGTTCAAGATGGCGTATTGGTTAGGGAAATATAGAATATTAATAGATAACAGAGGTAAACAATACATCTGCGACTCAATATTGGTTTCAAATAAACGGAATCAGGTTTTCTCTTTGTGTTTTAGTAATTCTGAAGTAAGACTCTATAGAGGGCAGGCTTGAGCAGTTACAGTGGAGCAGGCTGACAATCACAACTACAGATTTCAAATGTTGTCTGACAGGATTATCATCAACGCAACTGTTTTTTTCACCCTTGATGCAGACCAGAGACAGGCCTGAACTCCAAGGGACCAATACACGCTGACTTTGGGGACTCTTCAACGTATATTTTTGCCCAAAGACAACCAACAGAAGGTATCTGAAAAATATATGATGCTTAATATCGTAGGAAAAAACTAAAAGACAGGAACTATAGGTTGTAAGCTCGGTGCATCTAGCCTTTCTATGTGTGAGGACACTAGAACAAAGCAACCTGGAAACATCTTTTACAATTCAAAACCAAAAATGTCTCTTGCTTACCTCATTTATCTTTTCCATAGATAAAGTAATGGAATAACAAGAAGCATGGAATTGGGGGAGAGATTAGAATTGATCAGTTTAGCATGGGCTCATCATGTCTAGTCAGACCATTTACATCTAAGGCATCGGTAGCACAAAAGGCAAAACAACTAGATGACAATGATTTGCCGTCTCATTGTTTGTGGTGTTTCAAATAAAAAGTAAATGGAAATAAATAAATAGAAAGACATAAAACAGTGAAGAGATGCACTCTGACGGAGGAGTGATAGACGAATCAGGGGCATCAACAGTTCTGCGCTTATTTTGAATGTCAATAGTGCATTATTGCACAAGCAGCCTATCTAAGCCCGTAAACTCCTCTATCCATATCCATAATGAATTAAGCCCTGAGGGGAGCCCGAAACCACAGGGCCAGGCCTGCGTATGGCAGCTTGAATTATTGATTTGATTCCTGTGTTATTTAATGTGTAAGTAGGGCTTACAGCGTCATACAGAGCCAGATTGGGAGGGGGCATAGTTCATAACAGGTAAACTCTCTTTGATGAGCTGAAAGGTGAGTGGTGTAATAAGTCTACAGAGTCAGTCTACTATACTGGTAGAGTAAACTTGTGCATAAATAATTGCATTAAAGTACACACACACAAACACAAACAAATAAATACACACACACCATAATCACACGCAATGTGCTGATAGAGGCGAAGGAATAAGGAACTCTGTGAAAAGTGGAAAGCTTTGAGGGAGCTTCCAGGGAGAAGTTAGCAGAGCTGGCAGCTCTTCATTGTAGCAGCCATTAAAAACAAACTATCAGCCTCGAAAATCCCCCATAACTGTGTCTTTGGTGTGTGTGTGTGTGTGTGTGTGTGTGTGTGTTGTGTGCAGTAAGAGGCAAGCTTTCACACCAGGGCAAGTGTGATAGGTAGCTAAATGGATGGCGTCAACAGGGCAGCAAGATCTAAGCAGTTTGGTGTGCAATCAGCAAACTGCAGTAGCCCGAACACCAAGCAGGAGGAAACCAGTGGTGACACAAACATCAGAAAAAGTGTGTGGACACAGAAGTGCTACACGTTGTGAAGTAATTGCTCATGAGAAGTTCATTTAAAGGGACAAAAAGTGCAACCACATTCAGAAATGTCTAACAGTCTACACAAAAAGAAGGCAAGCGGTAACACAAGTTAGAAACACACAAAATAAGGAATTCAAATGCAGGAAAATAAAACACTGACACCCAGAAATACAGACCAATAAAGTGATCAAACAGACATATTGGCATGTGAGGACATTGGTTTGTGAGGACATTGCTGTATGTCGGCACACTGGCTTGTGAGGATATTCTTAACGTGCGTGTATGTGTGTTGGTTTGTGACAATATTTCTAGGCGCTTACATTGGTGTGTGACATGTTTACATGTGGTAACTCTCTCTACACCACAGGAGATGTGGGGGCCACTGTGCAGACAAGAAGGTGGACACTGGGGGACCCTCACCTCATATTCCTCCTTGAATCCGTAACCCTCGGCACACTTCATCTGGGTGATGTGCTGGAGAAGGTCCGCCACGCGAATGGCCGGGTGGAGCTGACCAGTCTGGTACGGGGGCACATCTGCCACCTCCCTCTTCTTTTTATAGGAGAGGCTGTGGGACTGGACCAGACTACTCGTGTCACTGGTCATGGTGTGGTTCTCGTCTGTTAGCACAGAGGAAGGACGAGGACACACACACACACACACACACACACACACACACACACAC
>JACXGI010001438.1:27030-49376 GCA_016801175.1 Esox masquinongy | reverse complement strand
TCACAGACACAGGAAACTGTTGGCATCATTACAGATGAATACAGGGTCACAATATAAAGTTATTTAATGAGAAAACATGGAATGAAAAGGAGTTGTTTACAAACTACGTCACACTTCACTAGTTATTACAGTGTTTGAAAACTCAGTGAATTCAAGAGAATGGCTCTTGTATCTTGTGTCAAAATATGGCATGAGGGTGCACATTAAATCTAATTACATTGTACGATGAGGGGAAAGAGATTGCTTTATTTCTATTGATGCTACAATAGCCCTTAGTTCTGATTAAGCTAGCTCGTAGCTAAGTTCTCAATAGAAACTTTTCTATTCACAGAATTTCGACCAGTGGCAAAACGAGGTTGCAAAAACGATGAAATGGCTGCAGTGGATGGATGACGAGTTTGAAGGATGGGAGGATTTGGCCCCCCCATTCGGGGACCTACATCTAACGGGACGCTGTAACACAGAATGTCAGCAGTGTGAGACACCCCACCCCCCCCAAACCACAAAGTGGGGGGGTTGGGGGTTGAGTAGGGGTGGTGGGGAGGATATGTCACAGTTCACATATGCATGAGGCAACACTGGCCACGGGTGACGTCGGACCGCCATGCTAGCTAATGGCTTCACGGGAGTGGGGGGGGGGGGGGGGGTGAGATGCATGTGCATGCGTGGCAACAAGATGGGAGGGGCAGCCCCCCAAAAAACAAGGCAAGCCCCTTTTCAATAGCAAGACGCAAGTACACATCTCCTCACCCCAGAGAAAACAGGGCAGACTGGCAACTTACCATTAATGGGCACTTTATTAGAGGATACATAACAGGTTAAATGTGAAGAAAAAGGAGAAGAGAAAGGAAACAGGGTATAAGCAACAATATAGTTTAGGCATGAGCACCTGCACAGTTTTAATTTTCTCTAGCTGTTTCTAGGCACCAACATTATTTGCCTTTCTGGGCGTCCCGACCTAAACATCTATTCAGTTCGATTGGACACCTCACAGAAAGCTTAAGCTGGGACACTTTAGTTAAGTTTGGGTTAATTTGGTTGGAATCATCTAGAATTTGCCATTTCTATGTAATCAATCAATGGTGACAAAGACATGATAAAGAACCAAAACACTGAATTTTCTGAATAAATTAAATCCAAATCAGTTTGAATAGTAAAAAAAAACAACTGCATATTTGAAAACCTCTCCAGAAAACAAGTAAAAGCATTAGCTAGCTCTTCTCTGTGGTGCGGGAAATGGTCAACATGAAACTGGGCCCTTGCTTGAGGAAACATCTAGAGCATCACAAATGCAATGCGCGCTTGAGACACTGTAGCTCTTTACCCCTGTCTACTAACTAATGAGTCATTTATTTTATTTACTTTACAGTATGTTCGTCAAATGTCTACACTGAGGTGTATGTTGTCAGTCGATCAAGACAATACAGAAACAAGAAATTTGCTCTTAAGGATTTCATATGGGTAAGATAGGCTACACCCAAGTTGACAAATTGAGGTTCTCTACGGCGACGAGAGCTACTTTGTCTGTTTGCATGTTTTTACGTTTGCTGTGCCACTCTCCCTCATCCAGTCCACATTGTCTGTCCATGCATAGGAGAGGTCATAGACATATGTGACGTCACACGCACGACACGGAATGCGGATGGGATGGAGTGAATTAGCCAACCTCAGCTTGATTAGAAAGAAACAAAACTTTCTCGTCTGACATAAAGAAGAAAAGCAGGCAGGTATGGATGTGTGAAAGCCATTATTAGGAAACAAACCAATCGGAATGACTACCTCTCTGTCTCTGTCTCTCCTCTCTCCCCTCTCATTCTCTCTCTGGCTGTCCTTCCCTCAAATGCACAGCACCTGGTCTATTTTCCTATTTAACTCTGTCTCTTAGTTGGCCTAAAAGCATAAGGAATGTGTAGTACAAACAAAAATTAGATTGTTTTCTCACCCAAGATAGCGGTTGGCACAAATGGATCTGCCCATACCCCAAAACCAGTGCAGAGGAGGGGGTTTACCAAAGAAGAGAGAACAGCAGTAAATACGGTGAAAGGCTCTCCATGCAGGGTTAGACAGCAGTATTATAGAAAAGCAGAGTGTTCATAAGGTGAGGCAATACAGCCAAGAGAACATGAACAGCAGACATATTTAACTAAGAATAAAATTAAATGTTCAATAAAGATGGTGTCCGACAATATCCATGGAATTTCATTTTGAATTGCAATATTTATGGCCGACACTATTTTCCCCAAATGGGGCGGGAAGAGTATGCTGAAGTGCAAACGCTATAGAGCAATTAAAACTGCAGGCAAAAAGAGAACAGGCATCAGTACATTGTTTTGGCGGCCACCGCTAGATCAAGCAGAGCATTTATAAAAGGTACAGGCATCTGGATTGGGATTGGCCGTTTGTTAAAGTTCCAAATTCAAGAGGTAATTTGGTGATCAGGGGTCATCTGAGGTCACTAGAGGCCATACACATTAGTAGGAGTTAAAAGGTGAGGCAGGTTACCTGGATAGTACGCAGTAGGCACAGACGTGCTGAGCGTGTTAGTCTTCATGGTGAAGGACGAGGGCGAAGAGACAGCTTTAAGCAGGAGACAGAGCAGGCAGAAACACAAACTGTCAATGTGACCTTAAGGGAAGGATGAAGTACCGTATATTTGTAGAAGATCAGTAAGAATCAAACAATATTTGTCTTTCTTGTACAGTTTTCAGGATGAATCAAAAGTGGGATCACATAGAAACACAGAATCAAAGAAGTCTGTGTTGACTTCCCAATGCCATTGGTTTCCACTGCCCTGGGGAAGCCTTGTAGCTTTATCTGGCCCAGGACTTTGTCCATTTAATAAGTAGAATAATGTCCAGACCCTGACAGCTTACCATTTATTGTTCTGGTAAGGTGTACTGATACAAATACTAACATTTATACAGTTGATATTTTGTGTTAAAACCAACATCCTTGCATTAATACTGTACACCGCATTTCTCATGCAGCCAGCGCAGTGCTTCGGCAATGATGAGTTGCACACAGTGACCCGGCTGTCAGTCAAGGATATTGTGACAGACAGCAGGCTTAGGCCACGGGTGAATGGTCATCGTCCAATGAGAGTGTTTATTTATTTATCCCCAACGTTTTTCCCGGGGCCACTCCAATCTGCCCGGCGACATGTCAGTCGGCCCTGTCAGGCAGAAATGGCCTTCAAAATTCTGCAATATTAAACGAGCGCCAAACGATCAGAGACACGTTGTCTGCAGTGGAATTGTGGCTCCCCATGCGTTGACGGACAGAAGAAGAACGCATGGCAGCGAACAAGGCTAATACACATAGTGACCTGGGAACCTCCTAGGTTTTAATGTCCCAGGATTGAAAACAGGAACAGACGGTGAGAATAACTCAGGAATACACAAGAAGAGATTCTAATGCTAGAGATCATGGTAATAAAAGGGTGTCTTTGGGCCTAATTTACATTACGATACATATTCAGAGACATATCGAAGAAGACTTTTTGTGCAAACTAGAAGCTAGATTCTTTTGTGCAAACTTGCAGACACTGAAAGCTCGCAATGCCACCTTCGAAGGTACTGTTGCAATTCTGAAGACAGTTGTATCGGAAATGTATCAACTTTGTGCAGTGCACTATTCAAACTAAAATAAGTCAAATCAAGCATTTTCTTCTCCCCACCGTAATGAGAATAAGCCCTTGGTGTTTTCCAGTTGGTCAGATGGTGAGGAGACCTGCTGACCCGGCACACAGAGCGGTAGGTGCTGACTAGTGTCTAGACCAGGGGACCACTGTGGGGGGGGGGGGGGTTGTATTATGGGATTGGACCTCAGCCAGGGCCAGCTGTCTATGGGTTATGGAGTGAAGCTGGTGGGTGTGAAAACATGGCAGGTCCCTCGTAGTGTAACCTATAGAACCTAGTCAATGTACGTGTGTCAGCACAGAATACCAAGAGATTCTAAAAGAAGGCCCGGTAAGATTGCATTCTTCGGATTGGTAGGGTTTTAGGCAGACTTAGGAACAGAAGCAAAAACCCTTTTGACAGCTCTGAAAATTTACGAGAGTAAGACCTGAGAACATGACTATAAGTCATTATTTAGATGCTGTCCTGTTCATGCAAATCACAGCAGAGCTGCTTAATAAAAAAAATAAAAATAATTATAACAAAAAAAAAACGGAATGCGTGCTCGAGCATTAGGGGTTTTAGAAGAGCTTTTTGACATCGATTCATTCTCTTTTCACGTTATCCTGTCCATTATGGTTCGTGCAACCACTGTAAAACAAGCCTGCGAAAGATGTAGAACGAGGCCGCCTCGGTACAGCCTGGATTGACTCGGCCGGGTTCTGCTCAGTGGTGTCAACATCCCCCTGGACTCCCTCTCTACCCAACATGCCCTGCACTCACGTCTCCCGTTGAGCGTGTGGCTGTGCGTGTCCATGAAGGAGATGGCCTCGTCGCAGTTGGTCCCCTGCTCCGTGTAGCTCTTGTCCATGGAGTTCACCATCACCGTCATCTCCTGCCGCGTGCTGCTCAGCGTCTCCTTGCGCTTCTTGGCCAGCTTTCTGGTTTTTAGACCGAACACAACAGAGAGACAGTAAGGTCAGCTGACTCGAGTTGACCACTGGGGAAAACACACAAAGGTTAGTGACGTACCCAGTGATACGTTAAATACTGTGGGGGAAACCACGCAGGGGTTGAGGATTTGAGGTTTTGTGGCAGAAAAATTGTTTTGCAAAATTGGGACAGAATGAGATAAGAAATGCAATGAAGAATCATTCGTCTAAATGAACTTTGGCTGCGAAGGAACTAGTTTACATATTTAGCAATAATCAAGCACAACAGTGAAATGGTCCACTTGTCTGTTCTGTTTCACAACTAGAGTACGTAGCTACAACTAAGAATTGGTTTCTTTGAAACACTTCGAGCTTTTAATTGGGCAAGCCCGGAGTGCCAGATTTGCACTTAAGCGACTATTCAATTGGTTCTATGGCACCAAGCGCATGTCAAGTATTTGAAAGAAAACAAATGCCACCCAGTCTGCTCTGGCTGTCCTCCTACATTAGCCCCGGATCATCTCCTCATTAAAATTCAGGTAGCTGAGGCTCGATCACACGAAACAATCCGACACATGCATTAGGCCAAGTCAAGAAAGCCACCTGTTTGTCATTCAACACACTGTGTATTTCCATGCCATGTCCTATCTTGTCCACAACACGGAGAACCACATAAACACAGACGTAGTTCCTGACTGTCAGTGCCAAACGTTAGTGTGGCGAACAGAGGGAGATTCTATGAGACAAGGATGCCCTTAAATACCTGCTGGTCCGCTTCCCCACTCCTTGCTAATGTGCTCTCTTGGGGCCCATGTCACTGACAAGGGCAACAGCCCCTCAAACAGCCTAAGACTGAATATGCTGATGAACCACCAACTAAACTCCCGGGGATGACTTTAGCCTGCAGCAACTGGACGGTTCCAGAGGGAAGCCCCAGAGAGTTGCCTGGCTGTGTGCTCTGCCTGTGTGGATGGGATACTTTAAGTCTGACCCGTTCAGTTCAGCTTCAGTTCAGTCTGCCTTTGCAGAGACAGACAGTGGAGCAGATGGGGGTGGGAGCCATAGAGGTGAAGTTAAGTTTACACGACGTCGGCTGTCATTCTTATTACCATTCTACGGTTTCAAAATGCAGCAACATACAGAGAAACAGAGAAGATCTGTAGAAATACAACATGGAAACCGAAGTACAGTATCTCTATATTAATCACACTGGAAACGCAAACTTGCCTGGGTCAGGCAAATGACCAATAACAACCTCTGCTTTTAAAATGGCCTGTGCCTTTCCTTTTGAGCTGAAAGCCTGCATTGAGTTCATAGCACTTAGGACAGAAGTCCAAAGTAAAAACATTGGGTTTACAAATGGGATCCATTTGTAAAAAGTATTTTTTTAAAAGTGTTTTTGAGCTCTCTCTGTCTCTCTCTCTCTGTCTCTCTCTCACTCTCTCTCTCTCACTCTCGTTAATGTTCCTTTTCCGCAGTGCTCCAGCTGTATGTGTTGACAAAGAGCGTGTGTTTGTGCGAATGGTGCCTTTTGCGAGAGCCCAGCTGGCAGTAACAGAGGGACCTTGGTGAAGCCTTCATTAGGTGCTGGCCACTCCCGCCCAGAGCCGATCAGTCCCTCTCTGTAGTGATCACTGTGCTTTTATGGGGGCGGGGAGGGCGTGGCATATGTCCCGTCCACCATGCCAGGGCAATTGCTGCGGGTGCCAGCCATTTTGTGAGCCCTGAAATGGCACTGTGGTGCTGGTTTTACGAGGCTGGCATGGGCCCGTGTTCTCTGGCGAGAGTCCGTTTACCACCAACGCACTGTAGCAATTACAACCTGTCCTGACTAATTCCTTACAAACAGCTCCTGCTTGAAAACGCCCCCTGGTCCGTAACCAACTGTAAGCAGCAAGCAGCCGAAAGGGGAACCTGCCCAGGGAAACAGGTTCCTGAGAATGAAAATATACCTGGTTTGCAGATGGGTAGTAAATGACTTTGAATCACATACTGCAGAAAATATGTCTTATCAAGTTTATTTATCTTGTTTTCAGGTTAAAAAAAAATCTAACCATCCTTAAAATAAGATACATTTTTCTTAACAATCTAAAGTTGTATTAGATAATACTGCTTGGTTTTAGAAAATATGCCTTGAATATCAAGTAATTTGTCTTGTTCCATTGGCAGATTATTTCACTTATTCAAGCAAATATCTCCTCAAATATAGTCACATTTTCTTATTTTAAAAAAAAATGTTTTGCAGTGCATCTGAAGTGTCCACATCCTTTCCAGTGGCTAATGTCCATCTGAAGTGTCCACATTCTTTCCAGTGGCTAATGTCCATCTGAATGCAGCCATTAGAAGTGTTTGTCTCCCCATGGGGTTAGGAGGGGGACAGAGGTGTAGAGGAGATTTCCATCTTTAATGGAGGCCCCACCCAATCCCCCTATGAAGATGGGCCACCCCCCCCCCCCCCAAAGTATTAAGTGGTCTAAAACGGGGTCCAGACCGATCTGCCAGTCGGAGCATTAAACATAAATAAATGAAAGTCATCTCCCTCTCTCTGACGCCCATCTTTGTAGACGCTAAAGGTCAGCCGATATGGCTTTTATACGAATGGAAAAAAGAAAAAGCTCTTTATTTTACTCTTCCATTCCGTTTGGCTGCAGGGGCTTTACCAATGCACCCAGCACATGACTAATGCAAATAGATCTTCTCCAACTTTCACAAAACTTGAAGAATCCACAGGCAGCTCTGTTTTTGAATGGTGCATTCCCTGTGTATCTAGACTTCAAAAACCACATGGTCTTTCCTCCATCATCTCCCCTGTAGCTGCTACATCTCTCCCTACTCCAGGCTGAACTCCATTGCACTTCTCCCAGTCCAGTAGGATCTCATCAGCCTGATGTGTAGCCCCAGAACTGCTGACAGGGGCTGCAGTAGGATGACTTGGGTTTTCTCTGCAGGTAAACTGACTACCTCACTAGCACTTTATGTAGGCAAGGTCTTCAACAAGGCCTTAGATGGAGTAGTCGAGTGCTGCTGACCTTGCCGCTACAGATATGCTGTGAGACCTGATGATGTGACTGACTTAAAGACAAGACACAGACACTAAAACAAGGCAGAGTCTGTCGTGTGTAGAATTGTGCTTTCATTTTGAGCAGGGATTCGGCAGAGATTAGATTAATAAAAATAATTTACAGTCGGGAGGGAAGTCCCAGCCTTGCAATTCCTTGTTGTCATTTCGCAAGATTTATTATGAAAATTAAACCAACATTGATAAATCTCACAACATATAATTAGATGTAAATTGGCTCCGTGGACAAGACAATATTGGGCCTCTTTGGTGTCTTAAACAAGCCGGTATTTCAAATGAATGCACATTTATATCCGCAATTAATAAACATCTGATTTACAACAAGGGGATTTCCGACAGCATTAAAACCCCCTCTCTTTAACAGTCCCTCTTTTTAACGATCCCTCTCTTTAAATCTTACATGTTGTGGCACTCTAAATATCAGCTTTGGAATTTACTACCTCTTGTCATCATCTAAATCTGCATTTGTCTCAATTGCGAGGCCCGCCTTGGAGGCAGAGATTTGTAACCGAGTGGTCGTTCTATCCCTTCTCCTTCACTGGACTTACGAAACAAATGAAAGTGTCTGGAAAGAGCCTTTGGAAATGACAGAGGGAGACCAGTAATCACAGAGAGTCTAGTGAGCTCATTTAGCGCATTCATGTCACAGAGCGGGAGACTCATACCCAATTCCTTTTAAATTGGAGGCAAAACTCCGGCAGACAAACGCTTCATGATTCACCGGCTGGATAAAGGGCTTCAGTGGAAGAAAACAAACATCACAATAGGGAGAAAACAATGAAAATTGTCAGCCGATTTCATTTTGTGTAGGTAAGGACAATGTCGGCTTATTATATATGAGCCCATATTTGTTGTGGTAGAGAGGGCTCTTTTGAATTTGGCGAGGTAGTGTGGGATGTTCTCAAGGCGGGTAACAGCTTGAATGTTCAGACTCCACTTAGTGGTATTCCACCTGCCTAGCGGGAGGCCGGAAGAGGGAGCGTGTCACAGTATAATTGTCTCTCCCTCCGTCTTCACTGCTGTAAACACTACCGATCAGCGATGAGACTGCGTGTGACCCCTAAGTAGGTGCCGGAGAGAAGATCTTTCTGGTAATGGACAGCTATGAGCTAATGAAGCTCTCCTGCCGCCGCCGAATCAATCTGCTCCGATTCAATTTTGCAGACGGCGCTCTCCGTATGGCGGTGTCTGACTCCCCGCTGCCACAAAACATTTATTTGAGTGGGAGGCCAACCTCGATGGGAAGCTAATAGTTTTAACTGTTCCATCAAATTTGTTTGCTAGGAAAAGCGTCATTTAATGTGCCTTGTCATCTTGCCGGGTTATCAGTGATTTAGTATGGTGGGGGTTTGTGCACGGCTCCCATCTGTGACTGCAGGGGGCAACATGAACAATGGATGCCTGAATACGGATGAAGTACTGCTACCGCTCTGTAACTGAAGCAGAGTTAATGGTGGACATTAGGTCCGCAGCGTTGTGTCGAAGCTCAATTACTGCGGCAGAATAGACTTGCTGCAATTTGCAGGTTGTTGTTTGCTTCATTTACTCGTTTCTTTTTTCCCTCTCATTCTCTTGTTTTTTGATAGAGAGCTAATCGGAGGGTGTCAGGGGTAATTGTGTAGAAATGAGAAATCCAGATATGAACTTGAGTGCAGTGGGCTGCCTTTAACTGCCTGGGCTTATGCATCAGCATTGCTGTTCAGTAGGCCTCAATAGAAACAGAGTACAGTTAGAGCCTCTTATTCACATCCCCTCACAGTATTCATTGCATTATCATGCACCTTTATAAAGGCCCCTCCATGAGAATTAAACCAATTACCCTGCCATTACCAGTGTAATATACACCACCATTCAAAAGTTTGGGGTTACTTAATTGTTAATGTTGCAATTGACTATTGTAGTTGGAAACCGCAGATTTTTAGTGGGATATCTACACCGGCGTACAGAGGCCCATTATCAGCAACCTTCAGTCGTGTGTTCCAATGGCATGTTGTGTTTGCTAATCCAAGTTCATAATTTTAAAAGGCTAACTGATCATTAGTAAATCCTTTCGCAATTACAGTATGTTAGCACAGCTGATTACTGTTGTGCTGATTAAAGAAGAAAACTGGCCTTCTTTAGACTAGTTGAGTCTCTGGAGCATCAGCAATTGTGGGTTCGATTACAGGCTCAAAATGGCCCCAGTGCACAACTGAGCAAGAGGACAAATACATTAGTGTGTCTAGTTTGAGAAACAGACGCCTCACAGGTCCTCAATTAGCAGCTTCATTAAATAGTACCCACAAAACACCAGTCTCAACGTCAACAGTGAAGAGGTGACTCTGGGATGCAGGCCTTTGTAGGCAGAGTTGCAAAGAAAAAGCTTGCTCAGACTGGCCAATGAAAAGAAAATTAGGATAGGCAAAAGAACAGACACTGGACAGAGACTGGAAAAAAGCGTTATGGACAACGGAATCTAAGTTTGAGGTGTTCGGATCACAAAGGAGAATACTTGTGAGACGCAGACCACATGAAAAGATGCCGGAGGAGTGCTTGACGCCATCTGTCAAGCATGTTGGAGGCAATGTGATGGTCTGGGGGTGCTTTGGTGGTGGTAAAGTGGGAGACTTGAACAGTGTAAAAGGGATCTTGAAGAAGGAAGGCTATCACTCCATTTTGAAACACCATACAACACCCTGTGGTTGGCGCTTGATTGGAGCCAATTTCCTTCTACAACAGGACAATGACCCAAAGCACAGCTCCAAACTATGCAAGGACTATTTAGGGAAGAAGCAGTCAGCTGGTATTCTGTCTATAATGGAGTGGCCAGCACAGTCACTGGATCTCAAACCTATGGAGCAGCTGACTGTATGGTAGGTAAGAAGTGCCCATCAAACCAGTCCAACCTGTGAGAGGTGCTTCAGGAAGCATGTGGTGAAATCTCTTCAGATTACCTCAACAAACTGACAACTAGAACGCCAAAGGTCTGCAAGGCTGTAATTGCTGCAAATGTAGGATTCTTTGACAAAAGCGAAGTTTGAAGGACACAACTATTTCAATTAAAAATAATTATTTCTAACCTTGTCAATGACTACATTTTCATTACAATTTCGCTATATTTCCTATTCAGACACATTTCAAGTGTGTTTTCACGGAAAACAAGGACATTTCTAACTTTTGAACAGTAGTGTACACAGTTACACATAAGTTATGCAAATACAGGTTCCAAATATCACTTAAGATTCCATTGACTTTGCAACCTCTCTGAAGGGTCGTCAGTGTTTCATGTCCCTACCCGTGAGAAGATGATGGTGAAACTCGTCCCCATATAGCTGCAGGGACAAACCTAGGTGATGCAGTCCATTTCCCCGGAAACGACAGGACTCAATCAGTCCCTGGGAGCACCCATGTTGAGCAAGCACAAACAAAATGGAAAATAAATGAGAATGTGCTTCTCACAGTCTCTCCAGAAAGGAAAAAAAAGAATGCTTTGGAGGTATGGGACTGATGTGTTGCCACAGGTGTTGGATCGATGTGTCCCCTCCTTTCACCAGAAGAGCACAGGTTCTGAGGTTCTGAAATATGTGTAGGGTTGGGGGTCCAAAGACACAGAGGAGGGGGACAGTAGGATTTGGAGTCCAAACATATAATTACACAGAACTTCCTGTGAATAGTCTCCCTTCAGAATAGAAAAAAGTTACGCCAACACTCCACAAGAGTTTATTTTGTTACTGAACCTTTCAGCACAAACCTTAAAAAAACAATCCGGTTGAAATATTTAGACCAAAAAAAAAGGGGGAACCAAAGAACAGTAGCCATCTTTGGCTCAGCAAGGCACCGCCGGAGCGGGGGATGACAAATGACAGATTGTCTCCACTTTGTGACAGTGTGGCTGTCGTCAATCCCGACAGAGGAAGTGGCGACATGCTGAGCTGCTGAAGGGGTTGGGGAATGACTGACACCAGAAGAGAGGGGGGGAAATGCAGGCTTCGCATGAGAGATTCCTTTTGATGCGCGTGTTGGTTGGCAAAGATGGCTGGCACACACTCAGGCGGGCAGAGTCCCTGCAGGGGTACAGTGCGGAAGAGGCAAAGGAAGAGGTGGCATTGCCAAGAGGCCTCGCTTTATAAATGCTCACATTTTCCACGGCGGGCGCAAAGGACTCGCACTGCCACACGAGACAGACGTTGCGGTGTTCTGATGAGAGAGGCTTCGCATGTCACATTAGTGGAACAGTTGGAAAAGTTTTAAAAATATAAGAATGAAAAAATTGGGGTGAATGGAGGGGATCAGACTCCTGTTATAAAACACACAATGTTAGAAAAAAAATAAAGCAACATAACGAATTCAGTCAGGCGGACAAATGAAAAGTGGCAAACGGTGGGAAAAGAGAGAGACTGCTGAGATACAGTGTAAGGTATGGGTATTTACCCCCCCCAACAAGCGCGCACACGCACGCACACACAGGCGCGCACACACGCACGCATGCACAGAGCAGAAATTAGGACAACTTTGTCTCTACCAGAGAGCCACTATCTCTGCTGTGTCCCGAACACTATGGCATCCATGCATACCTGATGACACTGCCTGGTCACAGTACCCCCTATGGACTCCTCCGATCACTCTGTTTCTCTCAAACGCTGCACTAGATATGTTTTATTTCATCCCGTTTCCATTCCGGTTCTTTGCATAACCGCAGCCATTTGGAGTCGTTTAAAGTTTAACCTGAAAAACCTAGGCGGACAGAATCGAACGGTGAGAAAAGGAAAATAGAAGAAAAAACAGGACGATAGGCTTTTAAAAAGAGAGACAGGAATGGAAAAAGGGTTATGTGCACACAAACCAATAAATGAAAGCATAAAAGCTCTGGTGTGGGACCCTCTGACGGAGTGAGGGGGGGTCATTGATGCCTCTAGGGTCACTTACAAAACATTTCAAACATAATTTTCAGAGAATTTCAGATCAGGGATCCGATGTTTCATGAATATTCTTGTTATTTGCTGATCCCTGTTACGCATTTTACTTACATATTTTTTTTATGTTACATGTCCCTAATGTAAAGACCTAACTTAACAATGACAGAAAAATTAAAAAATATTTCATATTAAATTACAGAATTATAAAATGTAAACTTATAGGCCAAGTGGCAAAACAGCACTGTTTGAGAATTCTGAAGGCATGAAAGTGAATAAAATGTCCTTAACCTGTGCTTATCTACGGACTACTCCATCTAGATGAGGCATCATCATATTTAAATTAAACATTACTAAAGAAACACATTGGGGTACAGAAACTTGAAAATGCATTACATTCCAAAGACTCAGCTTGTACACAACAAAGTCAGTTGGCAACAGTCATGTTTAAACTGGGTACATGAATACGCCCCTCCTGGGGCCCACAACTGTGTTTACACGGGAGGGAGGGAGAGTGGGTGGGAGGGAGGGAGGGTTGGAGCCCCCCCCCCCTCCACCCCCACAGCGAGGCACTCAGTCCAAGGCAGCGGGCAGAGAGAGCTCGGCATGAAACCCATCCCAGATTTGGTTTTGCCGAGATATGTCTTGATGTTTGGCAGTGGGGGGCTCTGGTACTCCAGCAGTGAGGACCGCAGTGATGGCTGGATACGGACCCAAGGCTGGGTTGATGTGAGGCCTCTACATTATCATAAAAACCCAGACAGACCTGTGTGGGACCAGCCAGGCTAGAGTCCACTAAAGGCTCTTATTGGGGATTCATAAAAGCATTAAATAATGACAGTGTCCTGGGAAGACACATGGAGCGAAGGAAAGCACTGGCACTTAGATATATACCCTTTCATATAGCAACCATTGATTTGAGAGATACTCTTTCAGTACAATAACAGTCACTTCTGTCATACAGCTGGCTCCCTGTTCTACCAACACAGCCACACCACTACAGATAAGTAGCAAGAATGTGAATAAGCATGAAAAATAAAAATCACATTTCAGTTGAGGGAAAAAAAGAGCAGAATGCTGTTATTGCTCATTGAAAAAGCTAATTAATTCAGCATAATACTGTATATTCACAGTACTACAATGAGCTGACTAATGTAGCATATTACAGTAAATTCACTGTACTACAATACACTGATTAATTCAGCATATTACAGTAAATTCACTGAACTACAGTAAGCTGCCATGTCTTTGACGAGCCTGCAGTGCACTGGAAAGTGATCATATCTCCTGATCCAGTTAAGGAACCTATAACAGACATCTCAAAACACAAGTGAATATGTTTTATATACGACCATGATTATCAACACAACAGTTTTGACCATTGCGGACTGTCATGTCCATTTTACGCACTGTAGCTAATGAAGTCCCACGGTGAACCAAGTGAGGCAATCGGAGATGATTGCGGGCTGAAAGACAGTATTTGTATGTACAGTGGATCATGTAGGAAGTGCATGCAAATGAGAGCCCGGGGGCCTTGGGGCTACGGTGGAGCTGTCAGCTAGCAAGAGAGAAGGACAGAGATGGAAAGAAACATACCTCAAAGAAGAGAGGGTTCGCTGGAAAATAGCTTTACATCTGTCACAGTTTCAGGAAGGGATGGATGGATGGCTGGGAGGTGATTTTCTGGAAGGGCATGGGACTTAACCTTCACTCAGACAGAACCTGAACAGCAGCTAGCACACTTGGTTTACCGCACCTACAGCTAAGGTCCCCATTCCCCAATATTACACATTGTCCTAGGCAGCAAAACGTCCCACCACATAGTGGGGCCACCACTATGAGATCACAGCCAACTGATTCGTGGGGTTATCCTATTTGTTGCTAAACAACAGATTTTCTGAAGCCTCAAAAAAGCCCAAACCAAACAGCTTTGGCCTCTTAAGGCATTGAGATGGTTGTGTGTGCATTTTTAATTAGTCTTTACAGATAAATAACTAACAAGAGGGGAGGGATGTTCCGGAAGGGAGTCGGGAAAAATTAATATGCCAATCAGACATTTTAATTACACAGTGGATGTTTATTTGCGTAACACTTGGGTTGATATTCAACCATATTCAAGGTGAGATGCGGTCAAACTTTTTATCTTTATGGTGGTTAAACATCCACTGTGCGTACAGTGTTGAGTAAAACATTTGGAAGGAAAACATTCAAAAGTAAATGAAAACAGAGTCCCAGACATGTCTTGTCAAAAAACGCAATCTGAAGTTTGCAAAAGTAGCTGCTAACGGTAGCCAGTGATTTTTTTTTTTTCTAGAAAGCTTTGTCTGAATGATTAAACCTTAACTGTACACAATGATTTCACACCAGAATAGCAAATTCATTTCCATTTAGTTACTGTTTTCACAGTTATCTAATTCAAGAAATGTATCTTAACCCCAGTTATATCTGTTTTTGACTAGTTCATGTTGCATTCCATGGACAGCATACAGCTGCATATTCATGTAGACTTGGCTGATCTGTAGTTATTATCTTCTAAATAAAGAGTTTGCTTGTAGTAGACATTGAGTTACAGCACTTTTTAAATATTCTCTGTGTAATGTTAACAGTTGGCTATCATGCATGCCACTGAATGCAGAAGTGCCATGTCAATTGCATCATAATGCAGAAATCACATTGGCCAAGGGTATTTTATCTATAGGCCAAACTCTCTACATACCGTTTGTGGTTCTGGTCAACCCTTCAGTCAGAAATTGGGAGACGACTAATTTAAAATGCCTGAAGCTTCAACAACAGTGTGTCTGTGTGTGTGTGTGTGCGCGACTGTCCAGATGTTTCAGAAGCAAAGGCAGGCCTACTTAAATATTGGGAACATTAATAATTGTACGTTAGTGGCACACTGTGTATTTTGGGAGAATTACACAATAAACATTCAGAAACATATTATTCTGGGTTTCTGTCTCTTATGATTACTCAAAGCACTGCTTTTTAAATGGAACAAAACTTAGGGACACATTTGAAGATTGAGATTAATTGCAATTCACAGAGCTGACTATTAGGATTAGCTTCCCACCCAGCCAGGCTAGTGTAGAAGTGACTCACAGACATCTCAGAGCTTTTTACATCAGGCTGCAATACAGTATCACGGTATAACAGCCATAAATGTGTAAACCGTTGTATCTACAGTACATCATGTCATTGATATTAAATTACAATATGTACTTCCAGAAGCAAATAGAATAATCTATACCCAAGAATTTCAATCAAAACCAACATTTTAACAAAAAGGGGTACATTGCAATAAAAATACTATTAGATTCAGCAAGTAAGATATTAGCTATTTTTCTCAAACATTTTCAGTAGATCAGACGGTTGTAAAAAGTTGGAGGAAAGAGAGGGAGGGTGTTCTGGTAAAGGTGTCGGACAGTCCAAACCCATACTTGCGGTTCACCCCAAGCTACAGATAATCTATTTAGTTATTTATCCCTTTCAAACAACTTACAAAAGAAGGTCCCTAAGAAGGAACCAAATAAATTACTAGGGACAACTTAAGCATAAACAACTAGTAATTCACAGTGTTGCTAAAGAACTAGTCAGAAAACAACCAAGAACACCACACAGTGGGAAAAACATGGAGAAAGTGAGATAAAGAGAGAGAAAGGCAGAGTCAGAAATCAAAACTGAATGGGCATCTTCCTGTGTGGAAGCCCAAAACGGCATGATGATGGGTAATGAAGTCACTGAATCAAACTCTTTATAGTTGTCGTGGGAGCAGAAATTTATTTCTTGTACTTGGATCTGCACTTTGACCCCTATGTACAATGGCAGCATCAGAGAAAAGACTGATCCAGCAACACCCCTGATCTTGTCAGTGACACACAAGAGAAAAGCTCTTCTAAGCTCCCAATCCAAATGAATCTAGTCTGAATTCACCCTAGAGGCAGAGCTGAAATTAGAGTGGGTTCTTATATATTATATAAGATTATTTATATTTATATTTATATATATATATATATATATATAATCTTCCACAATCCCACTTACTGATGTTTAAAACTCAAAAGGTCACCAATGTTGGCATCACATCCTTTATTCCCAGGAGAAAGGGTCTAGTGTAACAATGGGCCCTTAAACCCACCTTTCCTTTGACCTGGAACAGCATATTCTCAACATCCTAAATGAACAACCGTGGACCCCTGAAACAAATGCAGTAAGACACTGGGTGTCCTTTGTTGAGTGGTTGATAGTAATATAGTCTTTGTTTGAGTGTAATATATTTTGCAGCTGATGAATGGGTCCAGTGTAGCTCGCTTGGTAATAGCATGGTGCATGCAACATCATGGTTTTGGGTTTAACTCCCACAGAGGGCCAAAACAAAAAAACTATGAAAATGTATGTAACTCACTACGGTAAGTCACTCTGTACCTGGGTGTCCGCTAATTAACTAAAATGTAGATGTAAATAGAGCCCATCAAACTGTAAACTGCATCAACCACAACAAACTGTAAACCGTATCAACCACAACAAACTGTAAACCGCATCAACCACAACAAACTGTAAACCGCATCAATTCTGCCATTTTATTTAGAATGTTTTCTTTTACAAGAAATCAACAGGAATCCTGTCCCTGCTGTCCACCGAAGAGTCTAACTCCTGTTGGCCTTGGTTGTATTAACGAGCAGATCAAATAACAGGGCTAATGGTTCCATTGGGAACCTCTGGGGATTTCCTGAACACGGTCCGGTGCTTAGATTCTGTGGTATAATTACGTTACACGCCCTAATGGGCCTCTTACAAGGTTTGGCGACACCACTTAAAATAACATTCATGAGACACACACTTACAGGGTGATGTATGCTAATCCAATGACAAGCAGGGAGGGTGCTTATAATGTTAATGTATCTCAGGTTAGCGTGCATCATGTGAACTAGGATAAAAAAAAAAAGTGTGTGCGTGTGTGTCTGTGTGTACTCCAGCCATTAGCGCGCACACAGTGATTGCTGTGTGCGGGAGTATTTACATTTACATTAAATTTAGTAGACGCACTTATCCAAATCAACTTACAGTAGTCAGGGCATACATTTACAGTAGTCAGGGCATACGGTCCCCCGTGGGAATCAAACCCTGGTATAGCAAGTGCCAAGATCTACCCACTGAGTGGATGTATGTGTGTGTGTGCGCGCGTGTTTATGTGAGAGAGCAACCTTCGTATCACTATTTTGGTGTGAACTGATTTTATTTAGCGCGTCTCACTGGATGCTAATGGCTAAACACAGGAGGAGTAATGAAAAAAAAGTAACAAATTTACTTTAACTTCAATTACATTTTACTCAAGTAAAAACATTGACCTAGATAATTACCTAATTTAGCCAAATTGCAATTACCATAAATAAAAAAATTAAGAGAGTAAATTATTGTACATAGTTTATTGATCAAACATATTGCTTATCTGTCAAAAAATACTGAAAGAAATTCCATAAATCATCAATTAATATTTAGGCCATACACAGTTTTTATTAGATAATAATGGGTGTATGTGTGTATAATATATAAAATCTAAATAATATTTCTATGACAATTCCCAATATACACACACACACACATGAATATAAATAAAGTCAAACAATACATAATACTATACTGACAGCTGATTTTGTTTATTCCTACTCTGCGATCACAGCTCTAACTGGAGCTGCCAACTCTGTCACCAGTCAACATTGAAGCATATGATTGATCTAGTTATGTTATGGATCAAGGGGATTGGATGCAGGTTTTAAAGAAATGTCCCTCTACATTTGATCTCAGCTAAACAGAGAGAGAGAATGTGACAGAGAGGATTTTCTTTCTTCATTTTGTTTACAAAAAAGTAAAAAACGATAGTGCTATTTTCTTGTTGTCAAGAAATAAATGTGTTGTTAGTCCCATTACTGTTAGTGCCTGGGCAACTCCAATGGACTCGGGCCGTGACAGAAAAAAGACAGCAGGAATGTTTGACAGGGGGACAGACTACACAAATTGCTCTTCTGTTACACTGTGAACCAGAAAATTACTAAAAGAATAATAATTTGTTGAAGGTTTAGGGGGTGAAAAATATATTGTAGTTTTCATTTTGTTATCTATATAGAATATTTAATCTAATCAGTGGAACAATTCCAATTTCTGGTAATGAGATAAAATTTAGGAGAATTTCAGGTGTTCAGCAATAACACTTCTATTATTCCCCATACCTATTTTAATATTCCACTTTTTCCCAATGACAATGACAATCTGAATATAATAATCTGGCAAGCCAAACTCCACATGCGATTACGATAACCTATGAAAAATAAAATGCTGTTTTAAAATTTGATGTACGGATGTTTATTGTTCAGTTTGTGGGCACAGTTGAATTTGATAAGCCTATATTGACCCAAGGTGTTATTTTACCAGCTAGTTTTTGAGTACAGTTTTGGTTTGTGTTAACTGTCCAGCTCGGGGAGAGAACAAAATATTTTTCACCTGGAAAGCTCGAGGTTAGATTACTGGCCCAGTGCACCTTACTAGTAGGATAGGTCAGTGACCAAACAACAAACAACATTTTTTTGGGCTTTGCAGTGGAAACTTTGTGAATTGATTATTAATAGCCTATAAAGCAAAAGGAAAATACAGCCAAGTACTGGGGGCGGGGTATATTTTTGCAATGGAACATTTTAATTAGAATTTCTTATAGGAAATGTTCCTTCTCCGTTTCAATTAGTTTTCCTTCATTTGGTGTCTAATGAATATAGCTCTGGAGCATCTCCTTGCCAGTTACAAAAGAAGGTCAATATGTAAGAGAGGATGGCTTGGGAATAGCCTGTCACCCGAACGACAAGGGGAGTTAAAGGACAACCCTGTCAAGACCCAGAACAGACCAGTCTTCTTCTCCTGCTTCTCTCTCGTATTTCCCCTCCTCCTTTCCATAACATCCCTTCTTGGTGCCTGTCAACCAGACAAATGTGCATCCCCTTGTTGCAATTAATTTGATTCTTGTTCTGCGTGAGCTTGGCCTTTCTTGTAGGATTTAATTAAGGCTTTTTCACACGCCGGGCCCCACTCGGCTGCTGAAAGCCTACATTTAAATGGGCCCGTCTCTCTGGGTTCCCCGGGAAGCATTCACACATTATGGAGATTCTCTCTCTCAGAGTGAGCAAGTGTTTGTGTGTGTGTTTGTGTGTGGGTGTGTCTAAAAACAAAAAAATGAAGAAGGGAAGATGGAGAGCTAGTATCCAGCTCAGCTCATCTGTCATCCCAGGCTCATCCCTCATCCCATGCAATCATTCTGTTCTTGTTTCAGCAAGATGTTTTAGGCTGCCTTAAACCGTTCCCTCAGAAAAGGGCATCCGGGGAAATTACGAAGGGGTCTTGATGGTTCTGCAACTTTCACAGAGACAGGGAAGCGTTCCAAATCGCACCCCATTCACATTTAGAGTGCACTTCTTTTGACCAGCGCTGATAGGCCGGGCCCCATCTTAACACCCTAGCCTCCGCATGTATTCCCACTGGGGATTTGCCACTGGAGAGGCAGCTAGGCTATATGAGACAGTAGTGGTATTTACATTACAGACCTGAGTCCATCTAATACAATACACCCTATAATGTAGTGAGCCCATGTGTATGCGCCCGTCTGATACATACAGCACTTATTACCTGATCTCCTCCACTTCAGTGGAGCCCAGCGGACCATTAGTCAATCAAATTAAAACACTGGGACAGGTTTCGGCCCACCTCCCTTTAGAGGCAGTGAGAATACATTAGATGCAGACGGACCAGTGGTGGGAGGGGAGACACAGTAAATGGCCTCTCTCCATCACTCCTCAGAGGCCCCTCTCTCCCCATTCCTCTCTCCTACCTCCACCTGTTCTGCCTTGTACTGTACGCGGCGCATCACGTGTCGGATCAAAGGCAAACTGCATTCAATATTTCATTAGAGCGCTGGGCTTGTGTGACGGCTCAATTGGAGAAGAGCGGCAAAGCGTTTCGCTGTTAAACATGAGCTCACGGCTCGGTAGCCCTGACGCGAGCTGAGCAGCATAAACTCATTCCGTTTACCATATTACTTATTCTAAAACGGCTATGTGGGGGGGGGGGGCATGCAGAAGTACACTAGGATAGAACGAGGGAGAGGAAGAGAGGAATAATCAACACCATTGGACTGTATCTCGGTGGAAACATCTCTCTTCCCTATGGAACAATTCACTGGGTACACTTAAAACAAAACAAAAAAAAACACTCCTTAAGAAATCCAAACATGGACCTCCAAATCTGGTATGGAGGGAGAAAATAACTAGAATATAAATAGCTATAATGTCCCCATATCTGAGATCTAGTGGTACCTCCCCCATGGACATTCAGCAGAGTCTTATTCAAATCCTTGCCAGAGGGATCCCCTCTCAGTGTAGGCTGCTGTTCACTTGGAAAACCAGCCAACACACCCTGAAGCAAATTCACATTCCTGCATGACTGTCATTGTCTTTGTTGAATGCCTTAACATGTAACAAACACGCAATCAAGCAACTTAATACATATAGAGAAAATTGGCGTTTTCTATCGAGGCAAATAAAATCAAACTTACAAATAGAAGATGAAAATAACAAGCACACTGCTAACCTGAGGCATGTCAGGAGTTTTTCCACTCTATGACTGACATACAGTGTAACATCCACTGTGTTTAAAGAGACATGGCTCCACAGTCCTGACTACAGCCTTTCAACGCTCCTTCCCCACATGTCACAGAGTACATAGCATCATACCCCATGCTGTGGTCACCATCACAGTAGGGCTTTTAGCACTAATGTACTGGGGCACAGATGAGAAATGACCATGCTGTCAACAGGACCATGCAAAAACAAACTAAAACATGAAGGAAAAAAATGAAATAAAAATGATGAACGGCACTGAAATGACCACAGACTGAGTGAATCATGGTAGCTGGCAGGTTTAGGTTCTGGGACCGGGTTAGGCCAAGAAGCAGCACAAAACTCTGTTTTGCAATCTCATGCCCGCACAGCTATTCTGAAAAGGGACGGGCTTGGTTAGCTGGTCATCCCAATGGAGCAAAGCTACTTAGTTAGAGGAGACAACTTTCCCCTGTCAGTAAAGCACAAAATACTATAGAAAGCACAATGGAAGGGGATAACTTTTTTGGACGTGTATGGAGAAATATATTATGTAGGCCTAAAGGTATTCTAACTGGTTAAGAATTGTAGTGACTGATCAAAGTCCCCTTTCAAACTACTGCATTCACCTGAGTGTACTCTCAACAAGCCCGGTTGTGAAACAAAAAAAGAAAACTTTTTTTTTTGTTAAAATAAATCAATTACATATTCCATGTTTTTTTTTGCTCGTCAAAATGTTAGCAATTGGTCTTCAATTGAACCTTGAGATGTGTATTTCACCCATTTGCCGATAAGTGTCGGCTGCTAGCCAGCCTGACAGCCCAATCCCTGGCCAGCAGTTTGAAAGGAGAGAAAGGGAGGTCACCAGAAGGTTTCATGCATGGTAGATCAAGGCGGTGGTCTCAGTTAGAGAAAGCATGGCACTAAGCGTTTTCAGTCACAAAGTAGGTTACTTACAGGTAATAAGTGTAGGACTGATAGGTTCTTCTGCCGAGTGGGGTGGTGGTAGGATAAAAGCAGTGGTGGGGAGGGGAGGGAAAATGGAATGGAAGGAAAGAAAAAGTAAAAATATTAATGTACTGGAGAAAAATATAGAAATGAAACAAAAAAATCACGATATGGCAGCATAAAGTGACGGTTTACAAGAGCAACTCTGGGGACAGGGTGGTTGCTTGGGGGGGGGGGGGGGGGGG
>JACXGI010001438.1:14183-26930 GCA_016801175.1 Esox masquinongy | reverse complement strand
CCATAGTAGTGTTAGAGAGGACAGGATAGGTGGCCCTTAGTGTTATTAGAGAGTGACAGAGTGCAGAAAGAGGACAGAGGAGGAAGCTCATTGGTGCAGTGTTAGAGAGCAAGGTCATCAGGATGTCTGCCTTAAATAACATGTTGGGACAACAGCAGTGACTAATATTCAAAAACACATTAAGACTTTTCCTTTACACATACTGTTAAAGGACCCTGGAAAGCCCGACCAGAACACTGGGAAGTAAAAGCATACAATGTGTAAAATCTGCATTGACACAAGTCCTCTTGACACTTGTTCCTAGATATAATCCGTGACTGTTACAGACAGAGCGCTGGACAACCATCCAAGACACAGCAAAAACATTGTCCGTTACTCACTACTAGAACTGTTAAAATTGTTTACATCTGGTTATTAAAACATTCCTGAGGTAATCAAAAATGAATTAATAGAAAAATACTATACTGCCAAGCATACAGTAAGCAACCACTACTCTATCCTCCAGATACTGAGTGCAGAGTGGAGATAGGCCAACATCACAGGCATACTTAAGCACAGACCCCAGAGAAATGTGCCTAAAATCCCTATTGTGCAATGCCTGTGTGTCTATGTGTGTGTGTGCGTGTGTGTGAGTTGAGGCTATTTGCTTAGCGTTGGTTCCGGGGGCTGTTGTGTAGCATTCACACTCCCTCTCTTTTCTTTCCCCTCTCTCCCGTCATTCTCTTTGGACTGGGGCTAATGTAAACTAGCCTGCAGCTACGTAGCCGCAGGCATCTCTGGCTCTTTGAAAAAATAAATAATGCTAAAGTGCTTTCATCAATTTTTCCCTCTTATCTTTGCTAGTTTTTCCCCACTACAAGATAAGGCAGAAATAGTTTTCTATTCCCATCGCCGGGGTCATTATTACATTGGCATTTGTTTGAGGGGGTGAGGGTGTCTTCGTGGAGGGGTGAAGGGAGAGAATATAAATATTCAGGTGCATGCTGAATAACTGTGCCAAAAAAGGGTTTAATGCCGCTTAACAGTCATCAAACCAATGATTTAGCCTTGACGATGCATGTGGTTTTGAAGGTCAACACATTTAGAGAGAATTCATTTGATTTGGCCATTTTACGTAATTCATCAATGCACACAACTCACAGAGCCAAAGATATTAAATCAGCTGACAGCTTGAACTCAACAACGATAGGAGCATGGACACAGTCAAACATTCAGGGAATCTATTCACAAAGGCAACTATTGCACATCTTTTATTAACTTTTTTACACACGAATTGCAGACACTTGGCTTTTCATCGTTTTATGTTTTTGGCAACAACTATACATGGTGACAGAGAATGGACAGTCCAGTAAAAGATTGTTAGTTAAGGACAGTAATTGTCTCTTACCTTTTCTTCATGACCAACACCACACCGAGGAAGATGATGACAAAGAGCAAGATGCCAGCGATGACGCCCGCAATCTTGACCGTGTGGTCTGTCTGCTTCTCGGGCTCTACAGTGTCAGGCTTCCTGGTCGCAGCCCCTGGTGATCAAAAAGCATTGGAAACAAACATCACCATGAGGCCATTTTGGGTCCATGTCCTCCACAACATGGTTCATCATCATCATCATCATTCTCCACACACATTCACCAAGGGCTCCTCTGTGGCTAAGAATGCACCCATATCAAGTGATGTGTCGACCATGTCAGACTAAAGGGTTTCAAATGAGATTATTCCAGTGTTGTTGCAGTTCAGTTCCCTGCGGAATCTAACACGGTGGTTAGGAATTGGACAACTTCAACAACATGCAATCCATTTTACAGGTGGAAGTGAAGACCAACCTTCAAGTTTATGCAACACAATTACCTTACTGTGGGGCAATTTATACTCTATGCTGAGCTGGGCTTTTTCCATTTGTAATGTAATGTTACACCAATGACAGTGAGTCATTCTAGTTCAGGTAATGCAGGTTTTAAATGTGCCTGTTCTTTCCAGCTTCCACAGCTGCTTTAAACATCAGCCGTCTCCTCCAGCCTCTCTCCTGACAGGGTTTGTTAATCCCCGCCGCTCCCTCCCATAGGCTCCTGGGTTTGTTAATCCCCGCCCCTCCCTCCCATAGGCCCTGCACCTGAAAGAGCCTGATAAGACATTAACCGTGTCTTTTTACACACTCATTGTCTTTGGGCGACAAAAGGCGCTCTTGATTCTTTTTTTTTTTTGTTGCTTCTCTTGCTTTTGGATTTTTTAAATCTGGGTCATGTATTATAGTACAATGAGTGGCAGCATAAAAACAAGAAATAAAAAAAAGGGACCGGGAGTACTTCCCAGGGAGCAATTTATTCCCAAAGTAGGCAGTAACGGGTGATCACATCGGGGGCCGAGACATTTAATAACTGCTCTGATGAGATAACCAGGCCCCTCGCAGCATCACAGCGGAGAAACTATGTTTCACTTAAACAGGGGCCTCTGAGGGAGGGAGTGAGCAAGATAGAGAGAGGATAAGAAGGTGAGAGAGTCCACAAGAGAAAGAGATAGAGGGAATGAAAGACGGTGAAAGGGAGAGGTAGAGAGAGACTGAGCGAGAAAAAAGGCGAGAGGGGGCCTCCAGCTTTGCTGTTTACTGTATAATGTGAGATGGAACGTCAACCTGCGGCTCGATGAAATATCCATTTCCCGCACTAAATGAGTTCGGGATGAAAAATCGTCAGGACACACCGTTCAATTTGCCCCGGCCCCAGAATCTATTTCTCCTTGCCAGCGCCACTTTTTCAATCAAAGGGTGACAACATCCATCACTCGCAGCTCGCGCGGCTATCGTTGTTACCACCGTGACGAATAGGGAGACCGGAATTTGTGTTTTACTGCTACGGGTGAGTCTGGGTGAAGTGAGGGGCGCCGGCTGGCCTGGAGAACAGAGGGCCTAGGAGGGAAGGGGGTTGACCGTTCAACGGGGTACGTCTAAGACACAGACCACCCGCTGGAGCAGGGCTGTCCCAAGTCAGGGTCATGAGGAAAAGTCTGTTTGACACAAAGTTAAAAAAAGCAAAATGTAGTAAATGTATTTATTTATTTTTTAAAATGTATATTTTCTCGAGAGATTAAAACAATATATTGAAGGTTACCAGTCAAGATTAAAATGGAAATTTGGCAATTATGAAGTTCCGTTTGGGTGAACAAATTTTGTGAGACACAAAAATAGTGGGGTCCCTGCTGAATAAATTTGAAATTTTGGTTGAAAGCTACTGAGGGCTTCTGTTTGATGGATACTATGTGCTTCTGGTTGAGAGCTACTGAGGGCTTCTAGTTGATGGATAGTATGTGCTTCTGGTTGATGGATACAATGCGCTTCTGGTTGAGAGCTACTGAGGGCTTCTGGTTGATGGATACTATTTGCTTCTGGTTGATGGATACTATGCCGTTCTGGTTGAGAGCTACTGAGGGCTTCTGGTTGTTGGATAGTATGTCCTTCTGGTTAAGAGCTACTATGAACATCTGGTTAATGGATACTACGTGCTTTTGGTTGAGAGCTAAACGGCCTTCAAGAAACACAAAGGATGGACGTTAATCTTTTGTTTAAGCAAATGTTTTATTTTATTAAATAGATTTTAAATATTTTCCCAAACTAAAACACAGAACAAAGTCAGCTTGCCTTCCCTTGTTACCTCGGGTTGGTTTGATAAAAGAAAAAAAACATTTCCAGCTGTTTAGGACTAACTATTTACTTTCCATCCAAGGCTTTCTCTACTTCAAGTTCTCTCCTTGACATCTCTGTTTATGGATCATTAGCAAACCAAATGCCCAGAGAGGCAGTTAACACATGCGCCAAAAAAAAACTAAGTTGAAACCTTTAAATGGCACATATCACTGGCTTTGAAGAAAGGAGTACAGCTTTCGGGGACTCTGTTTAATCTGAAAGTCAAACTACACGAAGCGCTTTGGGGGATGGAGTGGCCTCGGTGGTGCTATGTGGGAGGGAGTGGCAAACATCAAGGTCTGAAACAACACAACAGCTGCTAGGCTAGTTAACAATACACAGAGGGCTGCACTGCTTAAAGTACAACATGTACCCAGGATGGTAGATGGAAAATAAAACAAATGCAGACATTTAACAGCCCCCCGTCAGGTCTGAGGAGGGACCAATGCAAGGTTTCTGATGCTGTTGTCCAGCAAGTTCTGAAACTAGCATCATTTTGTGCATGCTTCAATACGCTAAAATAAAAAACAGTTAACCAGACTCATCAAGTTCAAATTTATGAGCAGAACTGTCTTCTCCATCAGCGCTCTTGAACATTACATTCTTCGAATGTTCCGTTTTCTGCGCCTTAAAAAAAATCTGGTTAATTCCCCATGACGCTTTGCACGTCAAAAAAACTCACCCGTGGTTAAATATTTTACACAAGAACATTTTGCATTTCACAGAGTTTGACAGTGCAACTAGGGAGAACCATTTGGCTTCCTGCATTACAACAAGACAGAATGTTTTCACCTTTCATTTGATGCCACGTCTGTCTGGGAAATATTGAAATGTAATTTTCTGACAGCGGGTTGAGCAGGAGGGCTTTGTTGTTCACGCCAGAGTGGCCAGCTCCTCAGTTACTAGCTCCCATCCAAGGCCAAGGCCTATACCGATATTGTTTTTGCAATTACAACTCCTATATTGGCCTTAAATAAAAATGAGGTAATTCTATGTTTGTGTAACAGAACCAGGTTCCAAAGCCCATGCAACACTATCAGCTGTATATGAATACACTGAATACTGAATATATGAACCATGAATATAAAGCCATGAGGAACGCATGTTTATGTGTCTCCTTAAACATCGTTTCTTCGCACAATAGACACACAGACTACACAATGGAACACAAACATATTTTAGTTATAGCGAACACTGACATATGGTGTGAATCAGGGGCTCTGCTAGAGAATTTGCTGTTCTGCTACCTTTCTATTCTTCCTGGTAGTTAACTGAATTCACCTGGTAGTTAAGTGCATTCACCTGGTAGTTAACTGCAGGTCTTAATGAGTACCTGACTAAAATCAAAAACAGCAGTACTTCGGGTCCCAAAACCTGCCGTTGAGACCATGTGTCAAGTGTCTTGTCAGATGGACAGATAGAGACAGACACAGACAGACAGACAGACAGACAGACAGACAGACAGACAGACAGACAGACAGACAGACAGACAGTGTGCTGGGCAGTAGTCGTGGTGGTCTGACCTGTTAGTTGGTTGTCACCAGCCGCGGGGGCGATGCGTATGTAGGGAGTGGTGAGCTGAGTCACGATTATGGCGGCTAAGGCAAAAGAAGAAGTTGTTCCAGGCCAACATGCAGGAAGGAGAGAATAGAGCAAGGCTGAAGCCAATAGACTTAGGCACACAGGAAAACATCCATAGTCACATTGACAAGAGAGAGAGACAGAGAGAGAGAGAGAGAGAGACCGAGTGAGAAAAAAGGCAAGAGGGGGCCTCCAGCTTTGCTCTCACAGTAAGGAATAGAAGGTTACATAGTTCACAAGCTTGGCATGGTTAAATAATGGTTACGTTTTCATACATTAGTAATCATCACAGTGGCTTTGTTAATGACTTGTTTGTGTTGTGAACAGCAGGAACGACACAAACACTGGCGTTTCATACCAACCTGAGGGAGACATTTTAGAGATATAGGACTTAAACATTCTGTTAGAGCTGCTAATTCTCCTCAATATTCCATCCAGGGTTGGACTCTGTCGTGGTTAAGGCCCACGTATGGGCACTTTGTCTCAACACAACCACCCCATGGGATAAGACTGGCTGCCATGACGATGACTGACAGTCACCCCAAGAGGCCCTGAACTTATTAGCAGATGCTACTCCTAAAGCTCCAACGCTCAGGTCCAATAAAAGCAGATTAAAGACGAACAAATGGTGGCAAAAAACAAACAAAAAAGCATTAGAAACAGTGCTTTTATAATCCTTGATGATGACGGTAGAGAGGGGGATTTGAAACGTTAAAGCCTACGACAAAAAAGGAAGAGTCTGTTTTTTTTTTTAAATAACACAACACTCATTAGCATATAGCATTGCTTGGCATCGTGAGCGAGAGACGGCGTGTAGTAAAATATATTATCTACCATCTGTACACAATTACACTGCGGGGTGGCGGAGCACAAACACGTGGCTAGCACTAGATTACTTGAGGACATGGCTTGCTAAGTAGCTCCGCTGGATGCTAATGTGTTACAAGGGGTTCAGAAAGTGAGAGCAATACCAGGAAGCAAAAACTCTGACTGGACTACAGACCATCTTCCACCGGTCAAAATATTTCCCTCCTTAACCTTCCTCTTCACTGTCTCTGGATTTTCCTTGTTATGGGGCAGGCGGTTTGTGAGAGAGTTTTGGGGACAAGCCTCTTGGCTAGCCTTACCTCGGGGGTAGTGCTATATCTGGCATGTTAACTTCCTCTCCAAGAGTTACGATAAAAAAATAAAAAAATGTGTTGCCATATTAAAATGACAAACACTTTTACTGAAATATTAGGTCTAATCTCTTTAAAAAAGATAATATTGAACAACCTACCACTGTGGTTAATTTAGTGACCTAAGCTTTTATATAGAGGAAAATGTCCTCTATAGGAAAACACTCACTGCTTACAACTGTTAACACTTTACAAAAGGACACTATCAAATTGACTCAGAGGGAGCAAGGTGGCTGTCCAAAGAGCAAAAATTAGACTCTAAAAAGCATGAGTAGCCGATAAGAAGAAAAGCTGGGTATAGCATAATAGTCCAGTGGCTGTGCCAAAACAATCCTTGGCAGAGTTAAGGTGTGTGCGCGCGTGTGTGTGGTTGTGATAGAGACAGATGGAGGGAGAGAGTGAGAGAAGAAACTCATTTCAATCAAAAGTGGGTCGATTACTTTCCAGCAACGGGGTCCTACCTTTAGTGGCCACTCGTACACAATCGATTTTGGTCTCCTGCAAAGGGAAAAAAAAACAAGAAAAAGGAGAGAGAGAGAGAGGGAGAGAGAGAGAGAGAGAGAGAGAGAGGGAGGGAGAGGGAGGGAGAGAAAGACAGATATGGGAAAGGGCATTAGATATCAGTCACAACAACTGGCAACATATTGGCTATAAGGGCGATGCAGGACCCGCTGTTTCTCAATCTCAGACATTGATCATCCCAATCTGCTCAGACCAACTGTGGTGTAAAACAGTTGAGACACACAGAGAGAAAGGGAGAGATGTAGAGAACGGGGGAATTGTAGAGTGGAGAGATAGAGGTGTATAGAAGGGGGGCTGTGGGTCAGTTCTATCACTTGGCATCCAGCTGTCAGAGACCGGTCTGCTCTACCCAATGCCTGTGTGGTCTTGATTTTACACACAGACTCGAGCGCGACCTGGACGATTTAAACACACACCCACTAGGTTCACGCATGCGCACACATGGCCACGTTGGCATCCACCAGGTAAATAAACAGCAAAAATTAGAAGGGACACGCCCGCACACACTAAAGCCTTAAATGTCCACGGCGGAGCTAGCCCTAAATCACCACGTCGGGAAACCTAAGCCCTGTGACGGTGTGCCGGGAGGAGGCTGGAGCATGGACAGAGCATGGCTGTGACTAGGGGCCTAAACGCTGTAGGCAGAATGCATGCCCAGGCATGTCTTAGACAGACAGCCAAGAGACAAAGCGACAGAGAAATGACTAGAAAAGAGCGGGAGGCCATGGTGGAGAAGGCCACGGAGAAATGTGAAGTGAAATGGGATCTGCATTATTACTGTGGCGAGTACTCCATTCCACGTTCATCTTACTCATCTTCTAGACGAGCGCACACAGAAAAAGGCGGTGAAAACATTAATTTTATTTTTCACGACGAGGGGAAAAGCAGAAGGTGGCAGGAAAGGCATTGGGTTTGCTCGACTTACAAATGTGAAACAGACACAGAAAAGCAAGGGACTTGGGGCAGATGCTTAAACCCCCCCTCCTGTGTTTTATGACAGCAAAATGCACTTGTGTGGCTTGGTGCATTATTCAGGAGACCACAAATTAAACCGTTGGATTGTGCTGAATAATTAAAACAACTAGGAGGACAGTGTGAGCCTACAGACTGAGAAGCGGGGAAAGCTCCGGAACAGCCAAAGTAAAGCCCTGGTGTCTGCCAGAGCTGCTTGAGGACACAGGAGCCAGATCCCAGCATATGGAACACACCATCCGTAATGGCATGCACAGTAGATTGAAGGCTAGCAGTAATTTAGCAGGAATCATTTGGGACTAGCGTGATACCCCGGGATTATAATGAATGTCCTTAAACCACAGAATGTACACGTCCATTTCCACAGTTCAGCATTAAATGCCGTTCTTACTACAATGTGTCATTCTGCCTCTTGGATTCTGGTGGCCTTTATCTGAGGCGACCTGCTCTGAACGGAGGGCAGCGGGCTGAGGAAAATGGGAAAACGCTCCCTCCATTTCTACCTCCTCCTGTTCTTCCCACCCCACCTATTTTCTCTCCCGCACCACCTCTTCCTTTCCCTCCCTCCCACTGCATCCACCTACTCCTTGCTCTTCCTCCCCCATCCTTTTTTCTCTCTCTCCCTCTCTCTCCACCTTCTCCTTTTACTCCCTCCCTTTCTCTTTCTCCTTGGAAAAGAGAGATCCTTACTTGAGGGCTCACTGATCTGCCATCTAGCCTCCATGGCATTTGTTTATTTAAAATGTCAACAAAGATCCTGCAACTCTGGTTTATGTGTGTATGTGTGTGTGTGTGTGTTTGTGTGTGTGTACGTGCCACACATAATGTGTCACAGAATTACAAAGACACGTGTGCCAACACACACAAACACACACACAGCTGTACTCCCCTCAGCGCTCTCCTGCTCCCCCACAGCACCCTATCAGCAGGAGGAGGCAGAGGGGTGGAACGCCCTGCTCCTCCGCCCTCTCACAGAAATCCATTAGGGGCCCTGTGTGACTCCCTGAGAACAGTGACCACCCGAACACCGCGTCCCCCCCACCTCCACCCCCCACCCCCCCAGCGAGTCATTCTGCAATTAGACCCGTGAATTATCTAATGGCCCCAGCTTGAGGGTGGAGAGTGTTGGGAGGAAAAAAGGATGAGCTTTTCATTAGGGCTCATTTATTTGCATTAAACAAAATAAGGGGGGAGAGCAGCTAGTTCAACATTTTCAATTCAGAACAAAACGTTAATCGTGCATCTGTGAACGAGCCTCGATTCCTACTGTCCAGTGGCCGAAAGTGGTTAGGGTTTCGCCCAGCCTCTAGCCGTGCGGTACATTCATTTAGCATCCAGCAGTTTCATCAACTGAGTACTGTGCACTAGAGTGGTTAGGATGGGAACCCGGATTGGTTGCAATGCCACCATATTGACCACTGAGATGCTGGAATTTGTCATCAGAGGCCTTGAAGGAGAGCAGACTGAGGTTGTAAGTGGTCACTGATGCTCATTCTCGGCATTGGCATCATTTGCTGTGCTGTCTCTTTCAGACCGGTGTTTTCTTGTGACTGTTGGTTTGAATACGGAGACAGAACTCAATAATGGGCAAGTGTTGGGATTGAGGGTTAGCAGAAGTCTTTAGAGGAGTGTGTTCACTCAGTTAACTAACTTCATTGGCCATGGTTTGAGTTCTCCCAAAGTCAAGTTCAGTATGAGGCTTGTAATTGGTGCCAGGTGCTCAATTCAAGCATATAAACAAAGTACATGAAGCCTCCCTGTCTATAGGACGAATGAACTCCAATTAGAAGAGGGCTGAAGATAGATTTTGCATTTTTAAAATCAAGTAAGAGGCAGTTTCACAGTTTTTCTTAGCCACTTTTTAAGTGATTACCAGCACTGAACTTCTGCAATAGATTAAGAAATGATTATTTTTATGTTACCATGTTTTTTTTTACTATGAACCTCAGATATACTAACAGTTCACCAGTAGAGAATGGCCAGTCACATGACCCACTGGGGTTCCTTTGAAAAGAGCACAATGAGGAAGTTATTGTTACGGAGACAAATCATAGCATTAGATTTCTGCTGTGTTTGCCAAGTCAAAGAACTTCGGACAAGTTCTCCATACAACCGTCACTTAGCCACGACTGACAAGCACTGTCAACCAACTGATACGCAGCCTATGATTCAGAAAACACACCCTGGCAGCCAATCCCCAAGTCTCCCATCCCACTCACCCCATTGGCCGTGCTGACAGCCTGGTAGTAGATGCTGTAGCTCTTGTGGGGGAGGAGGGGGGCGTTCCAGTAGCCGTCATAGGTGTGGTTGTCTCCAATGCAGAAGGACATTGGGGTTTTGATGTCCACCACGGGAAGCTCAGCCGTGAAATAGTATGGGGAGTTGAGAACCGTGGCGTTCTGGAAGTGGATTGGCACCGGGTAACAGCGCAGGATCTCTGCCGCCCTCCGCACCCGCCGGGGGCGCTCTTCCTCCACCACCACCTGGTACTTGCTGCGGGGAGCGAGGGAGAGGAAGGTCAGGTTAACGGAAGGAGCATTTTAACAATAAAACAGGACAGAGGCACCAGGAAGAGTTGCTTTGCCTGCACACAGGACCTGTAATCAACATCAAGCCAGCTGCATGATAATAAATGCCTGTCCGGACTGCACCACTGTGTATCTCAAGGCCAAATCTGGCAGGGGTTTTCTTCTGATTAGCTATACCATCAACAAAATATTAAATAGGCATGATCAAAGGAATCACTGTCTGCTAGGTTTGTGCTCATTTTCGATTTTCTTTGGTTGCATTTTTTAATCCATTATTGCGAATGAATGAGCCGGACTGCAAAACATACAGAACATTATTAATTGGCAATGACAGATACACATTTTCACTAGTTCTTCAGAAAGCATATCTGATATGCTACAGTCTGCATTTCTTTACTGAAAACTCTTTTTAAGGCGTAAGCAACCCCAAGCCTGGCAGTCTACCGTTTCATAAATATAAAAGAATGAAAAACGGCACAGCATGTTTGAACATTAACAAAGTATAACCTTGCAATGAGAGCTTTCATATTCTTTAGATGATGAATTCAATATATTTCCAAAACATACTGGCTAAACAGGATCAAAACTCCCATTACATGGTGAATTGAACAGCAGTCAGCTGTAAGCATTGGGATGAGACACTCCAAATGGAGGTTGGATAAGGTGGTGATAAAATGAGATAAAATGAACACCTGCCACTGGCCAAATGTGGGTACATTTTGCTAGTGGGGGGTAAATATGTCAATCTTACCAGGCACGTTGGCTGGTGGCCAACGAGCATAAACAAACCCAACTTTTCTTTTATTGGGAATTTGATGTCATCCCCAGACCATGCTCGATTTGCACACGTAATATTTGACAGAAGAGAGATGCCTGATTTATGGGAGGGTACATGGGCTATTTTCAATTCACTGAATAGAACAATGACCACTGGCCAGGGTTTAGCCTTCACTTTTGAGCAGTTTCCAAATGCTAGAGGAAAAACAGCACAGCGTCACTGAAACCAGTGTCTGTAGTCAAGTCAAGCAACAAATGCCAAAGATTTGAGTGCATTTTACGTTATTAAATAACAAGTAAAAGTAGCGGATAGCACAGTCATTAACTCATCGATAGGTGAGAAAAAGAACATGTAGAAATAGATGCTCCCGCACATTGTCTCTGTAAACTGTCTATAAAGTACATTAATCATTTCCTGTGACATTCTAAATTAATGAGATACATTATTTTATTATTATTTAGCGTGATACTTAGCAGGCTAACATGACTAATTGGTCAAGTGTCAACCTGGGCTCTGTTAGACTTCAGATCTCACAGGTAGAGCTTCAGATGAGCAAATATATGGTAGCAGTGGCTCATTCTACATAACAATGTGAAATAAATATCTGTGTTAAATAATGAGTAGGACTGATCCAGGGCTGGATTTTGTGTTGTATTTTTTTGTGGCCCAAAAAGTATGTAAGTTTTATCCCCTGGCTGACACATTTTAGTATTTTCTGGGGGAGGGTCTCGTTTCTTCTCTGCCTTCCTCCCCATCCCTCTCATCCTGAAACAGGCAGTTTTAATTAACTCACTAAAGCCTAGGGCCTCACAGTCCGCCGACCCAAAAAATAGACCACCGTCTCATTTATGGGGTACCATAGTAACAGCAATCAGACTGGCAACATCCCATCTATGCAGAGGGATTTAAATGGCTTTAAAATAAAAGGGGGAACTACAGAAGCATCCCTAGCTCTCCCTCTCTGCCAGGATATTACCTGACTGAACCCCTGACATGGCTCGGGGATGAGCGCGCGGCTCTAAGAGTGCCCCAAATAATAATGACATGAAATAGGTTTCTACAAGCGCCACACACCCATATTCCTTGTCTGGTCTGGAATTAGGCTTATTAAGGAAGGGAGATCAGCATTCAACACTGAACTAGGCCTCTGGGTGGGAAATGAATTAATGGAATGGTGGAATGCCTTGGGAAGATTCAGAGGCAATAGTTAATATAGGAACTGGCTAGTGATTGGGTGGGAGGCTGGTGGCGGATCAACTGAGCCCAAGTCTAAAGCCAAAGCTTTCTTCTGACGCAATAAATGGGATATTGGCAAGCAGGGAGACCTGCAGGCAAGGAGAGAAGCAGGCAGAGGGACAGGCAGGCATGGAGAGAGAGAGACAGGCGGGCAGAGAGAGAGAGACAGGCGGGCAGAGAGAGAGAGAGAGACAGGCGGGCAGAGAGAGAGAGAGACAGGCGGGCAGAGAGAGAGAGAGAGACAGGCGGGCAGAGAGAGAGAGAGACAGGCGGGCA